>CAJQUW010009597.1:0-20786 GCA_907163375.1 Prostheceraeus crozeri
AGATTCATAGTAGGTTCATATTTTTCAAATAGGTTCAAATTTAGATTCATAGCAGGAGCACGACAATGCACATCGAAAAAGCTTTCCATCAAAGTAAATTCAGCCTTAAGTTATTTTTGGCGTGATCTGAATTTTCAGAGATATTTGATTGTATGGCAAATTTAAGAGAAAACAGCGGTTTCGATTGCTTCTTGGAGTATAAAGTCCACACAAGAAATTTCTACATAGATTATAATTCCAGACACAAGTTCATTCATTGCAAGTTTTCGATTTTTCAACGCCTTTATATTAGACGAATCTTGATCAAAAATTGATTGAAGATCACATATTCGCTATTATGGATTTGGTGTTTAATTCCCTTCAAATAGAAAAATTTATTTGCATTGGATATGATAAGTCCTTTTGCTCAATGAAAAAAAAATATAGTGGTTATCCACTGTTTTGATAGAAACAGAAGTTAAAAGAAGCCATACATTTCCTATTATCACAGACCTACATCACATTCGGTAATTTAGTTTTCAGGCAGATTAAAGGCATTCCAATGGGGGAAGGAAATTCTAGTCCACTCCTAGCTGACCTATTCCTCTTACACTGCGAATATGTTTTTATGCAAAATTTGATTAAAAAACTAAGAAATATCATTTAGCACGCTTGTTATCACCTACAATCAAGATACATAGACGATATATGTGTTGTCAATTATAAACACTTATAATCGTTGATTCAAAGAATTTATCCACCTGACTTGTTGGCGGAGAGAAATGGAGGATAACAATAAAGAGGTAGTTTACCTTGATGTGAAAATACAAATTCTCACAGAACAGCGTTGAGGAACTTCAGTATATCACAAGGTAGATGACTTCTCTTTCTCTGGTGGTGCAACTGACTTTTCCAGAGAGTATGATCCCATTACAGATGGCCCTTCATGTTTTCGCGTCGCAGGTAGTCAGATATTGTAGAAATATGCTCGAAGTTACAAGACGCTGTACACAAAACTAACAAGACACTAAATATCATGAATCTAGAGGTGTATTCCTCAGCAAGGACTTGATGAGTTACACAGAAAAGGCTCTCACAAGGCATAATGAATCGCTTCACAAATATGGTCTTTTCTCGGCTCGACAATTCACTTCACTCTGTGAATTTCAATGAGGCACGCGACCAAACAAACGACTCACATTTTCCTATAATGCATTGCTGCATAGGTGAATAAACGACTAACAATGACTTGTAACCATCATACATTGGGGGTGGGGCAGTGAAGAGTGAATACAGAGCGCTTAGCGTGGCTTACGGGGAGATGAGAGAGCTGAGCTCCCATTTGTTAAGTCTTGATGTATGAGGCCGAAGTTTGTGTAAAGGCGGATTACATATTTATCACACAGCGATTACCAATCTTTATGGGATTCGAGAGATGATACAGGATCTGTTTACTTGTGGGAATCGAAAAGGCAAAGATTGATGAACAGGATTTGTTTACATGTGAGGATCGCAAAAAGCATACTGTATTTATTGATGTGATGAATTTAATGACAGGATCTGTTTACATATGGGAAACGCAAAACAATTGAATGATATCTGATTTATCTTTGTGACATATCTTTCAAGACATATCATTACCTATTCAGTATTTTGTCAGCCACTATGTGTGGGACCCCGCTCGTCTGGGTTTGAGTGTTCATGTTAGGGGTCGAAACACAACTAGACGAGTACCTGCTGATGACTGACGGACTGCAGTATTATGTTTTATATCCCTTAATCGGTAACTGAAGTAGTGGTCGATCTATTGTAATTCAAATGAAGAAATGTGGAATTACATGAAGTACTATAGACGGATGAAGAAACTGGCCGATAACAAATTCAAGTGAAGAAATAGTATTTTCCATGTGTAGTCTTAGGTATAGTGTGTATAGTTTCATTGCTTTCGGTGTAGTAGAGTGTCATTGTAGTTCTATTGTTTACCTCCATTATCCACTTTGTGTAGTGTCAGATATAGTTCACTTGTAATCAGTGTAGTAGCATCGTTGTATTTCCATATTTTAACTCCACTTTTCCAATTTTTATCCATCGGTTTCCTGTTGTTTTATATATCCATTTTTTAATTTTAATTTCCTTAACCTATGGTGACCATTGTCTTATTCTATTTCCAACTATCAGCATCTGTAGTCGGTACAGTATATTAGAAGTCTGTTTTGAACGTGTATACGGCAGTGTTTGGAATCTATGGTTATTAGTATATCAACAGCAAGAATGAGTAGTATTACAAGTCTTAAGATTTCCATTTTTACCAGATATTGGGCCAAAGCTGATCAATTTTAATTCGTTGCCACGAGGGGAAAGCTACATTGAGTTCTTTTAAGAACTGATTAATCCAATGGTTACAGTAGCATTGCCTTTGTACACTTGCGGATTGGAAGAACGCCATCAGTCCTCCTTAGGACTACTTTAACTTATAATTTAAATTAGTAAGCATTATATTCTATTATAAATGGCTACTGGGATGACTTTCATCATCGTATGAGAATTACTTGGATAGTATGTCTTCAGATGCAGGTGGTTTCACGACCCCGCTACTGGACCTCTGCTAGCTGGCGAAATGCCTAATTTGTCCCACATCTTAATTAATTATCATACATAGTCACTTAGGCGCAAATGCCAATAGATAGCCAGGAATTTGAAAGTCCAACCTCGGCAAATTCCTCGCTCTTTTCGAGGCTCTGGCAAATTTTCTCATGGTTTATATGGTACGCAAAAGTGTTCAGCGTTAATGCGAAGGAGTGGATAGCGCCCTCTACTTTGGAAAACATTAGATTTTGTGGTAGCAATAGATGTCTTTGCTGTAAATCTTTGAATACCGAAAATTGCTACGAAAGTTTCAGTACAGGCAACCGGTTTATCTTTGATCAGCCAGGTGTTTTTACTTGTAAAAGTAGAAATGTTTATTTATCTTATATCATGTAGCAAGATGTGGAATGCAATATGTAGGACAGACAAAGCAACCGCTACATTGTAGATTAAATGGTCATCGTCATTCAGTATTAAAGGGTCACTTAAACACATATCTTAGCAATCACTTTAAGCAAGATCATCATTCTTGGACTGATGTTGAATTGCAAATTATTGATCATGTTGATGACAATATATACATATCACCGGAAGAGATAAACAGAGAGCTCAACCGCAAGGAAGACATGCATATCAAGATGCTCAATACCTTATACCCCTTGGGTTTGAATGATAGAGTTTTGGGAGGTGGATGTGTATCTCAGCAGTCCATATCCAATGATCAATTTTTTAGTTATCCGATTAGCAGACGAAAAAGGAGTCATGGAATAAGAAATCGGGTAGAAAAAGCTCAGGTATTATGGAACTTGACAATACCTATCAAGAATTACAAGATTCTTTTGAGACGCGTAGGATGTCAAGGTTTTATCATCATCTAAAATCTCTCCCTAAAACTATGCTAAGAGCCATTCTAGGCAAGACAAGGGATGAGGCAAACATGATGACATTTGTACTAACAGCATATATTCAAAAATAAACTTAACCTAGACTCGGAGAACAAAAATGTAAAAGAACGAGCAACCATTATCATCCCGTTCGAATCTCAGACAATAGACTCACTCAATCTCATGTCTATATTCTGCGATCACAGTGTGTGCAAGCTAATTCCAAGCACAATTCAAGAACGTTATCCACCGAAAATATTCTATAAATTAGATAAACCCACTGCTTTGAAGTTTTGCAATTATGTGCGTTTTTTGAATAACCTAAAGTTTCAGGATGTGATGCACATCATGAACAATCCATGCTCATGTAGCAAGAGGCAATCTTTTGTTTACCCACATTATGGTCACGTAATAACGGGTGATCTGGATATTGTGGATGATGAAGACTTACGTCAACTCTTCAGTTTTGGTACCAAACACAGAATCCCCAAAAGCCTTAGTTGGAGTGCCATAACAACTCAAATTAGTAATTCATTAGATGAGCATATTACAAAAATAAGTAAGAAAGAGAAGCTTGAGGCTACTTTATTCTCAGCGTGGAAATCAAGAATCATGACACTGATTAAAGATCGAATATATCTTGCCAAGAAATCCTCGAATAGATTTCGCGCACACAGTAATCGACACAAGATTAATGTCAAAATGGGTAAAAATCTGAAAGAATTGCAGAATGACGTCATAATTACGCCAGTTGATAAAGCATCTAATAATTATGCCTTCATTTGCAAAAAGTTTTATCTCAAATTCTCTTAGCCGAGTTGGGAATTGATATTTCCAGTCGAACAAATCGGTAATGATACCTATGGTCCAGAGCAAATTTTAGCGCAGAATGTAATTGAGCAACACACAACAATAATGAAAAGCGAGTTTAAACTATCTTGTCTGTGAAAAAGACAGAAAATTACCAAAATTATATTGGATTCCAAAATTTCACAAAACTCCATGCAAATTTAGATTCATAGCAGGAGCACGACAATGCACATCGAAAAAAGCTTTCCATCAAAGTAAATTCAGTCTTAAGTATTTTGCGTGACAATTTTCAGAGATATTGTATGGCAATTAAGAGAAACAGCGGTTTCGATTGCTTCTGGAGTATAAAGTCCACACAAGAATTTCTACATAGATTAAATTCGACACAAGTTCATTCATTGCAAGTTTTCGATTTTTCAACCTTAATATACGAATCTTGATCAAAAATTGATTGAAGATCACATATTCGCTATTATGGATTTGGTGTTTAATTCCTCAAATAGAAAATTTATTTGCATTGGATATGATAAGTCCATTTGCTCAATGAAAAAATATAGTGGTTATCACTGGTTTGATAAACAGAAGTTAAAAGAAGCCATACATTTCCTAGTATCACAGACCGACATCACCTTCGGTAATTTAGTTTTCAGGCAGATTAAAGCATTCCAATGGAGGAAAATTCTAGTCCACTCCTAGCTGACCTAGTCCTCTTACACTGCGAATATGTTTTTATGCAAAATTTGATAAAAACTAAGAAATATCATTTAGCACGCTTGTTATCACCTACATCAAGATAACATAGACGATATATGTGTTGTCAATTATAAACACTTTAATTCGTTGATTCAAAGAATTTATCCACCTGACTTGTTGGCGGAGAGAAATGGTGATAACAATAAAGAGGGTAAAATAAATAGTTTACCTTGATGTGAAAATACAAATCTCACAGAACAGGTTGAGAACTTCAGTATATCACAAGGTAGATGACTTCTCTTTCTCTGTGGTGCAACTGACTTTTCCAGAGAGTATGACCCATTACAGATGGCCCTTCATATTTTCGCGTTGCAGGTAGTCAGATATTGTAGAATATGCTCGAATACGCTGTACACAAAACTAACAAGACGCTAAATATCATGAAATCTAGAGGTTATTCTCAGCATGACTTGATGAGTTACACAGAAAAGGCTCTCACAAGGCATAATGAATCGCTTCACAAATATGGTCTTTTCTCGGCTCGACAATTCACTTCACTCTGTGAATTTCAATGAGGCACGCGACCAACAAACGACTCACATTTTCCTAAATGTCTTGCTGCATAGGTGAATAAACGACTAACAATGACTTGTAACCATCATATGGGGGTGGGCAGTGAAGAGTGAATACAGAGCGCTTAGCGTGGCTTACGGGAGATGAGAGAGCTCCCATTGTTAAGTCTTGATGTATGAGGCGAAGTTTGTGTAAAGTCGGAATTACATATTTATCACACAGCGATTACATCTTTATGGGATTCGAGGATGAACAGGATCTGTGTACGTGTGGGAATCGAAAAGGCAAAGATTGATGAACAGGATTTGTTTACATGTGAGGAATCGCAAAAAGCATACTGTAATTTATTGATGTGATGAATTTAATGACAGGATCTGTTTACATATGGGAAACGCAACAATTGAATGATATCTGATTTATCTTTGTGACATATCTTTCAAGACATATCATTACCTATTCAGTATTTTGTCAGCCACTATGTGTGGGACCCCGCTCGTCTGGGTTTGAGTGTTCAGGTTAGGGGTCGAAACACAACTAGACGAGTACCTGCTGATGACTGACGGACTGCAGTATTATGTTTTATATCCCTTAATCGGTAGCTGAAGTCGTGGTTGATGTATTGTATTTCAAGTGAAGAACAAATGAAGAAATGTTGGATTCCATGTACTATTATAGACGGATGAAGAAACTGGTAACAACAAATTCAAGTGAAGAAATAGTATTTTCCATGTGTAGTCTTAGGTATAGTGTGTATAGTTTCATTGCTTTCGGTGTAGTAGAGTGTCATTGTAATTCTATTGTTTACCCCCATTATCCACTTTGTGTAGTGTCAGATATAGTTCACTTGTAATCAGTGTAGTAGCATCGTTGTATTTCCATATTTTACCTCCACTTTTCCAATTTTTATTCATCGGTTTCCTGTTGTTTTATAATATCCATTTTTTAATTTCCTTAACCTATGGTGACCATTGTCTTATTCTATTTCCACTATCAGCATCTGTAGTCGGTACAGTATATTAGAAGTCTGTTTTGAACGTGTATACGGCAGTGTTTGGATTAGTATATCAACAGCAAGAATGAGTAGTATTACAAGTCTTAAGATTTCCATTTTTACCAGATATTGGGCCAAAGCTGATCAATTTTAATTCGTTGCCACGAGAAAGCTACATTGAGTTCTTTTAAGAACTGATTAATCCAATGGTTACAGTAGCATTGCCTTTGTACACTTGCGGATTGGAGAACGCCATCAGTCCTCCTTAGGACTACTTTAACTAATAATTTAAATTAGTAAGCATTATATTCTATTATAAATGGCTACTGGGATGACTTTCATCATCGTATGAGAATTACACTATCATTGCATTTAGGTTGACAACCAGCAGCGGTATATTTGTTTGGTATTTTGCATTATTGAATCGTACAATAGACTCATCAAATAGTCATCTATCTCTTCGAATAGCTACAAGATTCGCTCTTCTGTAACAGAAATGTTGGCTGGCCTGAACATGTAGAAAATGATTTCAAGTTTTGCTCACCTATCTGTCCAGAGAAATTTAGAAGTGTATTGTTCAGGTATCATAATTGTAAATTCATCGAATGTGTAACACTGATTTCTGTCATTTATAAAACTTAGTCTTTTGAACACCTACTACGCAGACAGGAATGCAGGCCTTACATGCATGTCGCGATGGTCCCACGATCATCTGTATTACGCTGTAAAAATGTGGGCACTGCCTTATTCAGCTCAAGTTTGCAAACGTATTTAGGTGTTGACTCGCATGACTCGTTATCGTTTAGCATGTGTCAGTGCGAGATTATCTCTTAGTCTACATACAGTAGGTGTTTGTGCTCCGAGCGCTCTAATTGCTACAAGTACAATGTCTACACTGTAAATCACCCAAATTTACATACAACTTGAAACTAACATTTCATGCGAGATTCTCGCGTATTTACAGAGATCTGGTATGTTTTTCATACGAAGCCTCACTTGTGATGCCAACAGATCGCATTTCATCGTTAAACAGCCAATCACAGATAGAATAGTTCGTATCGCTACATACCAATCTGTGATTGGCTGTTTAACGATGAAATGCGATCTGTTGGTATGTTTTATATACGATTCCCGATATCAATTGGTTCTCATTCGTATCTGTTTCGTATGAAGAGGATTAAGTCACATAGCAAAATATATGTATACATGCATCTTGCACACTACTGTCAAATAACATTTTTCAGTAATACCAGTCGTGAATATTTCTTTTTGATAGTGTGGTATTTAACTAGATTAGATTTATTGTGAATTTTATGCGATATGACATCGTTGCTACTTGCCTACTAACATTAACAGGACGCTTCGTTAACTCTACTTAATGAACCAATTTGATTAACTTAATTTCATTCAAAACGATATCTTTTGTGCAACCATGTTGACTTATATATTCTCAAACATAACTATTTTTGTGTTCATGAATTATAATGTGTTTTTATTTCGGATTGATAATATGCTTATTTTCAAAATTACATAATGCATAATTGTTGATGGTTCAATACTTATTGATTATTTATGAAATGCATTAGATTTTTTTCACTCCTCAAGGACGTTAAACGAGGAGTGAGTGAGTGAGAGCATGTATTAAAATCGAATTCAGTATTGTAAGTTCGACTCTTGAACGTCATCATCTCTCTACTTACAAAAGAGTTGCAACATTAGTGTGATCTTTATTGACAAAAGGACGTAAATCAACATATATTCGCCATCATTGATGCTTTCCTTTAACAGTGTGGTGGCATGGCTTTAGCATGCAGAACATGGCACATTTGAAATTACATCGAAAGGCATACAGATGGATACAGAATTATACCAAAAAATATTTTGGTATGCATCCTTCGTATGTGATTGGTATTGAGCGATTTACAGTGTACACCTGTTTTCCAATGCCTCATTATTACCAGTCAAAGGTCTTGCGCATTTCACATGAATCTTGTACTGCCCTACAGTACCAGATCCAAAGCCCACGCCCAATTTCATGTCTTCACTTGTATCATTTGCATCAATTACTTAAACGCCGCAATTTATTTAGAAGATATCTGTTATACTATTTATCTAAATTTAACCATCAGAGACCAGAGGGGATTTTTCTATTTTACTTTTTGTGCTGAGGATATATCAACCGCTCATGGCCAAGTAAAATCATCATTTTGTCAATGAATCTTCATGTGCTATTTCATTTCAATTGAATCAATAGAAGCATGGTAGATAGGCCAAGGGGTCCACTCGACCCCACTTCAGGTCTCAGAGGGTGCAGAGCTTCCCATAACAAAATTTTTACTCTCAGATGAAAAATGACTTTGTGCATGTCTACAATGGTACATAATGAGTGAAATTCATTTATTCAATGTCTACATAATGCTCGTGCATGTGCGCTGTGTTAGAAGATCGCAAAGTATGAATATTATGTTTTTGCACATGATGGCGCATGACTGGTTGGCCTACATAAACAAATGAGCGTAAATCAATGTTCAAAATGAAAGCTATCATTATATTCATATTTAAACAATAAAAACAGACTGTTGGAAAAGTTTTCACGGCAGTAATTTATTAGTTTGAGATCTCCACAGCTGTTTTGAGGGTCCTGAACTGCAGCAATTATGGCTCAGTTTAGGTCCTATTTTCCGATTTGGTTATGTGATAAATTTGTAAATGGCCAAATTTAAAAGTTATGCTGCATGTAATAAATTCAATTTAATTAAACATCAACTATCCTGAGGTTTACATGGGAGACAGCAAGCATCGTTAAAACCGACTCTACTACAAACTGGATACCCTGTGGTCTAGATGTCCTTGAATTACCATTAATAAAAACACCGCGACATTTTTTCGCATGTGTTTGTCGTAAGAATGCTGGTAAGACACTGAAAGGATTAGTTTATGTCGACTGGCTAACAAACGCGAACCTCATTGTTTTACTAAAATCAATCAACTTTCCTAATGATTTGATATCAATTTAAGCAGGTAAACTAGGAATTTGTTAGAAGGGGGGTCCACTTGGACTCTTCTAACTGTCTTATCTTTCTCTTCTTCGCTGACTCTCTTCTTACTTTCTTTTCTATCACTTCAATCTTCTACTCTAACTCTGATCTTTCTCTCTTTCCTTCTTCTCTCTCATAGCCCCCCTCTCAAGTGTCAGAGGGTAGTGAAGGAAGCTCAGGTCTCTGAAGAGGTCAATTATGAAATATGAGGTCTTCTCTTACAAGTAAAAAGCATTTGTGATGGGCATGAATCTTAACAAAGATTACCATTGTGTATTTCATCAATTCCTCATTTATTTTTTGGGAAAAAAAAATAAGGGGGCCCCTGTTCATTTTCAGTTCGGATAACGACGCATATCGTTATATTAATTGCAATTAATTAATCAAGTAAGATTATTTGAAATAATTCCAAACTTGCGAATTCTTTTTATAAATCTAAATCAAAAATTTGAAAGTGGTGGAACAGTAAGTATAATTAGGAAGGACACAATCATTTCGAAGCAAAATAATTGATCAACCATAGAATAGATAGCAAATCAGAAAAGAAGTACATTATTAGGAAAAACTAATTACCAACTTCCGTATCTTGAATATCTAAAGCTGGAGGATGAAGCGAAGTCGAATGGATCACATATCTCCTACAATCTTGAGGTGTAATTGGCCCCTTCTGCCTCTGCCTAGGCTATTCCTTCAATGGGGGGCGTTACTCCGCCCGAGATGGAATAGCGATGCAATAGCAGTAGGTGCTCTTCAATACTCCATTATATTTTCGATTAGGGTTTCTAGCATCGGGGAGTTACCGGAACCCAACCTAAGTATGTTAACGCCCACTGAACATCATCATCCGTTAAAATTTTTTCCAGTCTTGAATGGCATGGATGACAATATTTCAACAACAACAAAACGATGTTGTCCAAATCATGCCTCCCTTGTTTTGATGATACACTTCCAGCATTTGTCTTAACCCAATCATTCGCATTCTCTGACTCCTCGCTTGGTTTAACTGGTCTTGTATTAAACAGAATTTCGCTTGATTAGCACTGATAAGATGGAGATTCGGTCCGCTTACGTTTGTGGAGGGGATAATTTGCTGCGGTCCCCAACTCGTGTCCAGCCTGCGTTGCGTCTTGCAAAAGAGGTTGACGTTAGTATTTTCCATGTAGATCAGGGGTGCGCACCTTTTACATTTTTCAGCCGCATTTTCGAAAGGCGAAATAGTCCGGCCGCACTTAGTATGTGTGCAAACGACTAGGTCAAGTAAACCAATCCTTTTTATGTTCACCACTCAAATTAGTTTTTCCTGATAAATGACGCAAGTGACTAAATCGCGAATAAGTTGTTCGTAAAGAATATGAGTTCAGCAAGTTAACCCATATAGACCGACGGTCATTTTGACCCGGAAATGATTATAAGCTTATGGTTGTTTATCAGCACTTAAAAACGAAGAAGTTGAAAGCATGGTTTTTGTGGAAGGGCAACCGAAGGAGGAAATACTTTACTAGAGCTGTTGTAAATAATACATAAAGGAATCCGGAGCCCATATCAAATTCATTCATTCATCACAGGGCAGTTGTGATCTATGTAGGCATTCTTTTATTCAGGCCTCATTGACTTTGAATAGGCCACCTTAACCTGGTCGCCGAAACAATTTGAGGTAAAACTACAATTGCCCCCTTTTTGTTTCTTTTTTGCCGATGACTCTGGCCATAGAATGCACATATGAATGATACTCTCCCTACAAAATATTCTATTCATGAGCTTATCGAACTGCCTTTGAACGCCTTCATCATGCGCATACGGGCGCGGCAATTTTTCCAAGCAGCCCATGGGCATAAAGGATGTTCCACAGTTACAAGGTGGACTTTTAGCATGCTACTATAGTTCCGATTGTTTTTCGATTGCCTTGAACTCCAGATAACATTTGCAATATAGATTGTGGTCAACATTCTTTTTTCTTTCATTTTTACTTCTCATTGGTCACGGCCGCACTTTGCCGTCTGGCTTACAGGCCCCCGCAGGTAGCGCACCCCTGATGTAGATAATGTCTGTTTGCCTTCTCGAATGAATAGTCACACAGTTTAGATAATCATATTGTCGTCGTCGTCGTCGTTCCTATTTATTTTTGACAACTGTTCAATATGCACCTCCCCCAATGTGTGGTTCATGATTAACTTTTATTAAAAAGAGATGGATAAAAGTCAAAGCGCTTCCAAATGATTTCCAATTGTCGATGTCGAGACGGAGAAATTTCCAAATTTCTCGGAGGACTTTTTGTGCTTGCAGATTTCAGACGGTGAATTGATTATCCTCTTCAAACCATGTGTGACAAGTTGGCAAATTTGAATCTTCAGTAAAGGACTTCCTTTCATCATTTATAAACCTTGTTTGATTCTCTATTCTTCCCTTCCTTTTATCTCAGTGGAATTCATGCTGTCTTCTTTTTTTGTGTTCAGCATACTGGCAGCTATTCTCCAGTCCTATCTATCCTCTATCTGCTGAAGCTTTAAACACTCGTTTTCTCGATCTTTCCACTGCTTATAAAGTGACGGTACGTTTCCTCGTTTTCTTTTATCCCAAATGGCTTCTCCTGTTGTTCTTCAGATTGACATTATTGATGTGATTCCTCTTCTGATGTTGGCCTATTATATCGAAAGTGGCATTACATTATGAAGTAAGTAGATATTAGCAGTAATGAGTAGAGCAGTAAAGCACCTTTTAAAGATACAGGTTCCGTAATATCTTTGTCGGTTCCCGTTCGCTTAGTGTAAGCAAGCCGTTTTAAGGTAGTTAAATAGTGATTATTTCTGCCGTTTGTGTGATTCCAATAAATTACTCTGAATTTAGCATTGATTTAGTGATATTACATTATAGTTATCGTGGCCAGTGTTTTTGGTATTACAATCGTTTTATTCGCTCGCGTGGACTTAATTAGGACCCATTTTTCAGCTTTTTCGCTAGTTTTTTCTAAAAGTTTTTTGTTCTCTATACTTAGGTTGAAATTAGTCCGTCTATTTTTCTCACGTTTGGAGGCTTTTTATTGTGATTTCTTGATGTTCTATTTGCCTGCTCCCTGTTGTTTCTGGGAATCTATTTCGTCTTTAGGTTTAGGGTAAGGAAACCCACAAATCTACTTGATCTTTATCTTTTTTGTTTATAGGGGTAAAGTCAAGTCAGATTTTCTTTGTTACCTTTGAGATTTGAAAATTTGGACGTTTAAATTTTAGCTGAATATGCAGATCTCTTAAGTTTTTTTATTTGTTAGTTGCCGCGCATCATAGAAAATTAACAATAACCTATAGAAAGTACTTATTATGTTACTTCTATGGCTTTCGCGCGCTACATAACTCCTAGTAGTCATGGATATCCTTGATTTTTATTCAATATATTTATTCAAATATATCAACATAGGATGAGCAATATTTTAGCATTATAATCTGTACATTCATTTTTTCATAAACCCTGAAGATAAATGAGAGGAAAAACATGCGAAATTAATTATTTCGGATAGATTCTGGCCAACAAAGAGCCCTTGCATTAGACCTTGGCAAGAGAGCATGCTAAGCTCTGTTGGTACAATCTCCTGCTGCGAATGGGCATTGTGGTGCTTGCATTCATATTGAAGGGCCTTTTCGGTCTGCTATCCCTTCAAAATGCCACTGTCGCCTCATCGACCACACACACCCCGTAGGTCCAGTTACAAATAACGGAATAGCTATGCCAAACCGTAGCTATGGGTGGCATTTTCTCGTTTGTTGGTGTTAGGTGCTTCCTCTCTTCAGCCGCTTTAAAGGCATTTCTTCTGAAGTGTGCTCGCTCCATCATTTATATTGGGGCTGAGCGGATGGCAACACAGTAACATCAAAAGCGGGTCTTGACTGTTCCACCAATGGACCAAGATGGAACCAGAGACATCTGCTGGCCGATGATTGTCGCCCTGTTAGACCTGCACCTTAGTTCTAATTTGGGACTCCAAACATAGCGGTGCGACAGTGAGAAAAAATTGAGTTTCTGGAGCTTGTTATGCTGAAATGAAGCAATGTGCTTCCGGTTCCATGTCTACATGTAAGAGTCATGATTAGCCCGAAATATCGATAAACCTTTCCGGGGAAACATTGGGCATGCGATTATATCTTCATTTAAAGGTAAGCCAAGCCTCATTTTCAAAAGACATTGGAACTCAATTTTGGTTCGTAGCTTTTGTTCGAGACCAGGACCGTAACTGTAGGAGCCAATCCGAAAGCTACGAGGATCGGATATTGCACATTATATCGCGGTTTGGCTTAAACATTTGAGGGGGCAGGGGATTCCCTGCAATAAATTTGCATGATTGTTCTTCCATACTATGCACTTCAGGATAAGTCACGTTTGCCCTGCAGCCACTTACCTATCTCAGGCACGTTTACTTCGTCACAACGAATGATCTTCGAGTTAACTTTGGAATGGAAAATCTTCCCATCAACTTCTGACATTCGAACACCTCAGAAATCAAAAGTGCTTGCGACTGAAGAAAATATAGGCCGCTGCACGCCATGGTTTGCTCCAGTGATCGGAAGTCCCAAAGTTCCGCCAAATTTTAGTGGCACATTGTGGCTTGACGAGCCGCTGCCAAATCAGTCAATTGGATGTTAGGCCGAGGGTCCATTCAAGGCAACCCATCACATCAGAATCAAAATTTTCTTAACAAATGAGATACCAAAAATGGGTGGACAGCATCTAGAAAATATGTTGCGAATTTACAGAAGCCACTGCAAAGAACTTAAAAGTTGCACGATGAAGACGGATCATGAAAGATCTGCAATGGCACTCAACAGCTTTTTAAACGGAATACAATCTTCTTCGTGAGAAAAATGATCCACAAAATTCAGCATTCCCAATCGGCGAAACCAAGAATTTCCTATTCAGGTTGTGTTGCTATGTTATTCACATCATTAGGAGAAGCAATTTGATACTCATTTTCGACAAAATATCTCGCATTTATGGGAGATTCAAACTATAGGCCAGAAACCAAGTTTGAGCCTTAGTTAATCAAGTCGATACAATTATATATGGATTGTTTCCTGTGCCACAAAGGATACCATCATCGAGATAACCAAAAAGTTATGTTCCAGTTCCCGGATGTTGTTCAACGATTTCAATCAAACGAATCTAACGCCCCAGCGCAAAAAACAAAGCAAAGGTCCTAAAGGATCGCCTTGCTGAACACACAGCAGCTGACCTCAGCGATTCCCATGTTGGATGCGCACCTACGGCTTGCGACGTGGCAATAATTTCAGGAAGATTCTCTTCTCATTGATCTAATCAACACATTGTCTTGAAATAGTGTTTTGAAAGCGTTACACCTTGTCAACCTTGAGAATGATTGAAGTCATAAATCCATCCAAATGAGCGTCAATAATTTCCTCTCATCGTGCTGCACCACCTTTTCAACTCATTCCTTGGATACGCGAAAACTTCCGAACTGTTGAGGCTTGAAGATTGTTTTGTACCTTTTTCCCCTTATTTTTCTGCTTAGAACCGTAATCATAAACATTTTCCTGCAAAATCAACAGCAAGACTTCACCCACGGTCAATATAGGACGGATATCGAGAGGGGCATCCAAAATCTGCACTTTCTTAGATACAAATTCCACCGCGGTGAGCAAATCTTACGAAGAACTATATAAGGGGAGGGGGGAACTAGTTCTTAAGAGCGATACGGAGGCAGCGCGACCCTGAGGGGGGCGTATAAACTAAAAGCGAAGAGGCTTCCGAATCAGTAGGGAGCGGCAGAATCACGGGGAAGGCGGCACTCGAGGTTGAAGATAGTAGGGATCAGGGGGAGTAACAGCAGTGAGATTTCGCTCCCGTGCATAATATGGTGCAATTTCTTCACAAGCGCGACCTGATATAATAAAGTTCGTGAAGGAGCGAAGAGCAACATATAAACTAGTAGGTAAAGATGCATTGCAAGCTTCGAATATGTGCTCCACCCGTAAGCCAGTAGGTCCACATGCAGTTCCAGACGGAAAAGAAGAGAGAGCACTACGAATGTCAAATTCTGATCTTAAGATAGGAGCGACAAAACAAGATGCTTCATGTTGTGGGTTCTTTTCTTCCAAAAGATGTCTTGTCTCTGCTGTATTCGGGGAAAGACCTTTGGACGATAGCACGCGACACACTTTGCTGTATAAACATCTGTAAAAGCGATAGCAGCTGACCTGGCTTGTTTCAGCACTATTTCTTTCGATATTAATTTAGGTTTCACATCCTTTTGGTTCTTAGAATTTTTGGATGCTTCTTCCCATAGCTTCAGATAGTCACCAGATGCCCAACGATTGCAAAGTTTGATAATATCTACACGATGAATATTCTTTCTTCCAGCTCGTTTGTTGGATGGCAAAACACATTTCGGGAGAATGGCCAGATATGTAAAATGTTCTACTGTATTATGAGAAATTGCTTGGTGCATTGCGTCCTGCAAAATTCTACCCCATAACTGTCTTGCTTTGAGTGGAACGTGTTTTAATGTTGGTCGATGAAGACTCATTACCTCATCTAAAGTAGGAAGGATAGCACTCGCAGTATATTCAATGGAAGGCTGTTGAAGAGCGTTTTGATCAGGGAGATGCTGAGCTTGCTGGGTGTACCATGACATCGTTTCAAATGAGATGTTCTATCTGTAAGACTCCGAAACGAGGTTTGTTCAACAATACAGATACAAACGTCTGTTTGGGGGGTGTGGGTGAGGGAGGGGAGGGGGGGTTGGGGGGGGGGGGGGGTGGAAGATACCCTATTAAATGAGAGGTATTTATATAAAGCGTTTTATTTCGAAGTGAAAGAAAATCGACAAGTTACAAGTAAAATTGCAAAGACAAATAGTTTGATTACAAATCCAAATTCACAAATTTTCACCACTAAACACACCCCGAATGTGTTGCTCTAAATATCTGACGACAGATGTAGATGCCAAAATCGCATTGCATGCAGCAACTGGACAGTCAATACCCGTCGTAAGATTTTCGTTTTGTTGACCACATAATTCGAGCAGGTTCAGATTATCAGCTGAATCGACACAATCGTTAAGTCTTGAAAGATCTGCATCTGCTTGGCATTTCACTTTCCATCCAAAACCATTTTGATGCTTTTCTACTGGTATCGGAGTGTCTTTGTTTGAAATGACACTGTCAATAATTTTATCCAAATTAGACGACACCTCTGCCGCTGCTTCTGTCATCATGTAACCAAATTTTCGACCATTATCGACTTTACAAAACTATTCATAAAAAGAATGGAATTAAACTACTACTCACAAAATTTCTAAACGTTGTATGTAAGCATGAAAAAAAAGTGCAATAGAAGTGTGTTTTTCTAGAACGAATAGATGACTCAATAATATCAACCTTCACAAAATGCTTATTAAGATCGTCCTTCAAATCCGGCTATGCTAGATCCTCTAATAGGACTCACAAAAAAGCGAAAACATGTAAAATAGTGATAGATGAAAATGCGAAATAATGTTAAGGGCACTGATGGAAGATTCACGATATAGACACTGATGGATGGATGAGAGGTGATGTAGATCCCACGATATGGCGTGATACACTGGGATGAATCACAATGAACCTTCGAATTAGGATAAATCGAGAACTAGTCCAACAAATTCAATGAGGAAAAGACCATTCGAGAGAGCGTCTTCCACTTCCACTGTCCACCAATTTACAAGAGCAGTCACAAATAATCAGACAAAGAATAATATGATTTGTTGTGACCACAGAATTAGATTGTTTATCTGTGCCACTTTGCTAGAAGTGCAAACTGATTCAAACAAATGGCACATGCAGGAACTTAATAAGTGGGCAAAAAGAAATTTTTAATACCTTGCAGAGATAGGAAAAATAGTCGTGCGTCGCTTGCGGATTGCTCTCAAATTCCTTCAAAAATGTCGTCCCGATCCGCAACGACATCTCCTTCAGATTCCGAAGAATTCAGATCATTGCGCCCGAAAAAGTTTACTCGATAATGTTGGACCACCCGATTCCGATCATTTTTTAAAAAAGAACTCATTAGCCAGGCGCATGAAAAAAACGTTCACACCCATACACTTCTCTGTAGAACTTGACATCAGATCTGTGTCTCTTTGCTGAGTGATCCGGTTGATAACAGTCACAGAAACTTTTGCACAATTTTTTTGTTTTGGCGATGGTTTAATTGCTGTAACTGGCTGCTCAATAGTCGATTGCTATGGTATTTAGTACAGCAGATTGGTGCCATTTCAATAACGTTGGCGATCGTTTGTGTATCTCCGTGCTGTGTCACGGGATGCTTCCCTTCTAGTCAAGACGGAAGAAAGAGACGACCATGTCTTAATTCTGTGGTTGTGCGCGAGGGGAGCAAACACAGGGGTAAACTAGGGTACTCGGGGGGGGGGGATGTTTGGATCCATGAGATTAGGGGAGGGGGGGAGTTCTCAGGGGGTTGAATTAAGTTTGGTTAATATTGATGGGGGTAATAAATTGATTGGTGAAATTAATCTAGATATCCATGCAGAGTTTAGGCCATAGATTTGTTGATCTTTTTTGCCCTGTAGTCTCAAGGGTCTTGTCCTAGTTTTCTTTGCATAGAGTTCAAACTAGGATCCTATTAACTTCGATCATTGTTTTTTACTAAGTTATTTTTTGACCAATGTCACTTGATCCGTAGTAATCTTGTCGCTGAAAAGAGTTCATAGTCTGCTGTTCATAGTCTTAGAGCTTTCTCTAACATAGCTTGCTTGCGATATCGGGACATAGATATTTATTCTAGCTTTTTTAACTTGGCGCTATTCTTACTGCTGTACGTACTTTGTTACTACAGTGGTCCTACTATTTCTCAAACACTGTAAATTCATATTCACCTTCTCCTTTATCTCTCCTCTCAAAGCGGGAGCTTTATTTGAAGTTTGGAGAGATTTATCTCTCGAGCTCAGCTCACAGGTTGCGCCTCAGCGGAGAACTGCGTGGGAGCCTGAGAGATGAATGTTCCTAGCTTGACCTTCTCTGTGTCTTCGCACAGTCACTCAGCCAACATCTCAGAGTCTAGGAGACGTCAACTGTCACCTCAGACGACTGCCGACGCCGCCTCTCAGGCAAAGTCACTATGCCTTGGGTACGATGGTCTATCCATCCTCTCGCGAGAGCAGCTCCAGGCCCAGCTGAATAACTCACAGCCGATGGAGACTCACAACGTAGATGCAATGGAGACTCAACGCTCGAGCGCACCATGTACACTCAGCGGCAATCAGATCGTCGTGGAGCACCCAGATGGGAGATGGGAAAATCGGTTCGGCAAGTTCGTAACTGATCTGAACCACTTGGCATTCCTCACCAACATTGGAGCTTCGGTGCAGGAGAAGTCGCCACCAGCTAGAAGCAGGAGCTTCCACGTTACCATTGGAGGAATCGACCCCGCAACTTCGTCGGCATAGCTGGTGGACGACCTCCGTCTTCAACTTGTCGAAGACACTGTGCTTGGAGTACACTGCCTGCACTGATTTGATGGCAGTGCAGACAAGTCCCGTCCGTCCTTCTCCATCCGAGTCTTTCCAGCCACTCAGTCTGCAGCCACTACGCTTGCGCAGGGCAGCATGAAACTCTTCGGAGGACTTCGTCTTCGTACTGCAACAGTCATGGAGAAGAAGCGGAGTGAGAAATGCCGCCGCTGTTTCGAGCTGCAGGCTACCCGCCTGTGTAAGACAGCGCAGAGGTGCATAAAGTGCGGCAGATAAGATCACCTTGAAAGTACATGCTCCTCCACCAAGACACAGTGCTGTCGCTGTGGAGGCGATCATATTCCGCACTTCCGAGGATGCCCAGCAGTTAGGAAGGAGCAAGCGAAGATTCACCGAAAGGCCGAGCTGACTCAAAATCCACTCAGAAGCCAGCAGAGGTCAGCCCTCCCAGCGTCCAGGGTTACATCAACCCTGGCGTTCGTGGAAGCCGTCCACTCATAGGAAGGCGGCTTTCAGGTGGTGACGGGCGCCGCCAAAAGGGCCAGCAGCTTGGCAAGAGTCAAGTTTCGACGCCTCCTGCAAAGGCATCCGTCACCTCCAAGTCTGAGATCCAGCTGACATTGGTTGCATTTCCTGGTACGATTGGGGACAACAGCTCTTCCCACAGCCCAACTACCGCCATCGTCAACCAAAAGCGCCTCCCCAAAGAAGCCACCGTCCAAATCAGCCTGCTACCCAGCTCTACGTCCAAACAACTGTCAATGAACACATCCGCCGCCGTTGCCACCGTTTCGTCGAAAACACAACTCAGCGACAGCAGAAGCGCCACAATGTACCGGAAGGCCGGACCATCCTTCCCTCCTTCTAAAGATGCCGACCAACACATCTCCCCGCAGCAGAAGAGCGGACTTCACCAAGCCTCCAGACTCCTTGGCCGACAATGCCTCCCGACCTGGTTGCCCAGCGTTCCCTGCCTTTCGGTTTGAAGTAAATCGTGATCGCCACCAGAAATCATAGGTACGAGTGTTGAGTCTCCTCCACGCGCAGCTGCAAGGCTTCTCGAAGTGCCTGCAAGAATGAACCAGTCTTATGTTATGCCATCTCAACGTAAAATGGCATCGGGCCCGCGTGTGGAGTAAATCGTGACATCAACCATATCTGTCACGGTCATCTCTCTCCGAGCACTCCCGTCTTAGAGAACCAGGCAGCCTCGCTCATACCAAGCTCGATTGCCTCGGAAACTCGTTGGCTACTTCCAAGAACTCCAGCACGGTCCGGCATGCCACCAATCCTCGTGGATCCTGCGCAATTCCTTCATCAGCCTCAAACCGCACCATTACCTTTCGTCGTCAACGACTAATAACAGTCGAGGTGACTCTTCCAGGCTGTGGAAATCTCTCGATCCAGGTCTCAACCCTCTATGCGGCACCTCCACAACCGCACGGGCCTCTGGAGCGCCATCTTCTGGACCTTTCCTTGGAGCAATCAAGATCATTGTTGCTCGGAGACCTCAATGCAAGAACGACAGAGTTAGGTTGTCAAACGACGAATATCAATGGTCGGCTGCTGGTTTCTGCTCTTACGCCCTCAGCCAAAAGGCTCTCTCCGCCTCTAATTGAAGATCCTCACTCCACCAACGAACCGGCCTTTTCCCCAAGGCAACGCGCCGAAGCTTTCGCATTTGGAGTCAACGATCGGTGGCGCTCCTTACCCCAACTTCAACCACAGCTTCTTCAACGATGCTACCCAGATGGCACGCGATCGCC
>CAJQUW010009598.1:0-88361 GCA_907163375.1 Prostheceraeus crozeri
TGCATTGAGTTAACTGCTTGACCCGAGATATTTATGCACCCTATCGTCAAGCGAACAATCTACTGGATCCTAACGTGGCCTCATAATATCTCCGATTTGATTTGACGTTCAAAAGAACACTACCTGAACGATCAATGTATTACTTTATGACGTTTCGATTCAAATATTGAAATTTTTTAACAAAGTATTCGTGACGTGATTCTTTCTCAGTATAATCGTTAATGAGTCTTGGTTGGACTGGCTGACGATATTTAAGACTAAAGTGCAGACGATACATGCAGTACGATGATAGCGTCGTATTTGTTGTAAAGCTTGCGAGCGATAATGTCTATTCACTCGATAACCTTTACGCCACCTGCACGTAAAATCACTATCCCATCTTTATTGTGCTTAAACACTCATTCACAGATTTTAGGCGTGGTGAAGCATTGGAAAGCGATCTATATTCTATTGGTAGAATGATCCGACGTGTGTGAACTATTTGAGATTCTTGCTCAACCTCCAAGATATACCAACACTCCAGACTGCAGTGGTTGAGGAAAAATAACGACGTCAATTATCAGCGAAATGAACCGCGCATTACTACAACATTACCACTTTCATCAAGCTGTTGGTGGCTACTTTGTACTGTACAATTCCCATCTTAAAACGTTTAACAAGGTTATTCTGTATTTGCAATTTATAGAATTATTCAAACCGTTTTCATGTATTCCACTGCCTCTAATGAAAAAATGATTTGTACGAGTTTCTATATCATGACATTTCTGAAATAAAAATAACATCATGTTGGAAAAAAATGTGTTTTTTATTTTACAATTCCGCTGGGTAAGATACCATACTCAATGACGATAAGTCAACAGGATCACATATTTGCTTGTTCATGAGGATTTTAGTCCAGTATGGAATACCGATGAGTAGTTTAATGATAATTAACATCACAACCGACAATCTGATCACTTTTAACTACTTATGAAAAGATTTGCACTACATGCACAGGCAAAACTTCTTCCAACAACTAATGAAGGCTGACAGGATAAAAGTTCGGTTCATAACACAAACTGTATACTGCTGGTAACGAATCATTCAAAAAATCGATAGGGACTGATCTACTCAATTGAAGTAGAAAGATCACCCATATCTGTCCACAGTCAGATCTCGAACATCAACACACCTCTCCCTATCTCTTCCATATCCGATGCGGGAGTAGCTAGGTTCTTTGTAGCTCTAAGTGCATTGACTGCGCTCTCCGGTCATGAATATAGATGAGAAAGGGCGTCCGCGAGAATCTGTACAGTCCCATTCTGGGAAGAGCTTGATTGACTTTCCGTGAATTTGTTCATGCGCTTCACCATCCATAACATTTGAGGACAGGCCTCGGTGTAAGCCGCTGCTGTTAGCGGACAGCTGTTGGCGTACATTGTTGTGAGATCGCGAATTTTGGGTTTGTAGAGTCTGAAGGCGACGGAGAAATTGTTTGAGACAGATGGTTGTAGGCGATGGCGCTTCATCGATGTAAAGAATGAAGTAAATTGAGCGACTCTGTACCTTCGCGCTTTTATATATTTCCCAAAATATACCTTGAATAGACACATGTGAAAGTTAGTCAATGAAAGTCTTGTCGGAATGCTCTAGAGTTCGAATTCGCCGATTGTTTGACTGCGCAGCCAGATCGCGATTTCCAATACGTGGAATGTCTTCTTCATATAGAAGTATTTCAAGATCCTTACATGATATGATGTAGGAGATTGAAAATGACGATATAGGATAAAGAGCCACAATACTATCTTCTCACATTTCCTCAGTTGAATCTTTGAAATAGACGTTGTCGATCATGATCCAGTTTTCAATACGTTGTAGGGAATCTAATTTCCAACTCCATGGTGCGTTTTGGTGAATCATGATACTGATTGAAGATTTTGCTGAATTAGTTATGGGCGAGATGAACTCATTCGACGAATAAATGGTCATGGAACAGGATGTTGAAGCGATGTAACGGGTCGATGCACTGAAGAGCGATTTGAGAAGGAGGGAAAGCGATAGCGATGCTGTTATGTCTATCTTCTACATAGCTTCTCCCAATTGTATTTGCGAAATGAGACAACAGTTTGCGGAATGAGAATGGCTAGATTTGAATTTCATTTAATGTAATGTTTGAAGCCAAACTTGATACACCCAAGGAGATGAATCTCTAATGGTTTCACAAATATTCCAAATCCCTCATGAATACATCATCCTGAGGTTGACAACTTGTCGCCATGTTAATGTAATCTACTCTCTTGATGTATGCGACGACACAATCCAGGAAACGCTGCTCTCTTCATCAGATCTAAATATATTCCATTCGGCGTTCGAATAAACAACAACAAGTAAATCAAATAAACACAAACTACCTACATAACTTCATCAAATTAAATGCTTAATTTCATCAGGTCCATCTGAATAAACACTCACCTTATAGAGAATTTTTTGAAATGTACGTTATACTATCACGATCAACTCTGACCATATTGTAGAAGAGTCCAAAATCACAAGTCTTCATGATGTCTCATGCCAAAGTTGCAAGATTAGCAATATAAAAACTGTCGTTTTATCCAATATTTTGCTCTTAGCAAAATGCGGCTACAAATGAGATTTACTACAGTAATCGAGCCCGAGCACTCTTTTTACTCCCATTGTATCTTGCATCAACAGCTAAATATTGGGAATTGGGAAGTGGGTTCTACTCACTCAACTTGTTTATAGCAAACTGTGTTCTATACTTTTTGATCCATGAGGTAGCATGACTATTAATATGAGGCTCGTACAGCTGCTCTATCAATGTAAAAAGGGGTGCCGCGTATACATTCCACAGTGGGTCAAAGAAAGCAATCTCTTATCATTCGTTAAAAAAGTTTTATATATGATTTCTTGAATAAAGCGACGTAAACAATATTGTGTAACCCAATTTACACTCCGCACAATTGTTTGATTATAATTATGTATCATCCTTGTAGTTGAGAAAAGATTGGATTGTTAGGTTTACAACAGTCCAAGTTGCTAAGAAATGAGTATTAGGCTACCTCGCTAGACGCCTTAACCAAGCTATGATAAATTTTAACGTTAATTTACCAGAACATAAGTGGTCATAAACAGTTTAATATCATCGAGGAGGAAGCTATATTATGATAGATCTTATTCCAAAACTAATGACCCAAGACGTTGAGACTCATGAATAGAAGATTGTGATTAAAGCCAACGAAAGACAAACATGACTCCTGATGAACATTAGTGAAGGAAAATTTAATATCTCCTTCTGAGTTGATGGAGTAAACAAGTGGCAACATTGACTTATATCAAATCAGTCTAATCATTATTGCAATCTAAGCAAATTAAATGATGATGATCTAAGTATTAAGTCTTGTTCCAAAAGATTTTCATTCAGTTCTTACGACATCCGTTTCTGCAGCTGTTTCATTGGAAACAAATCTTGATATGCCATCTAAGATACACGAGCAACATTTACACATGTGAAAAGGCCAAATCAATCTCTTGATACACGAATGAGGCCGAAAATCTTTATTACAGAAAGTGTTGTAGTAGCCTTTGTGGTGGTTTCTTACATGAAACAAGAGTGGTTTGATGCCTTCGCATTATTACAGTCTTCACTCAGACTGATAGTCATCGTTACTCCATTGGTTGTACGATTATTTAAATTGAAGTGATTAATGAGCAACATATTTCATTTTCTGAAAAAAAGAAGGTACTTTGTCTCCCTCCCACCTCACATATACCAGTGGCGAAAAAGGGTATTGACACTAATTATGGATCAAAACTTAATGGAACATGTTTGGGGTTTTGACCCAAACTTATCTTTAAAAGTTGGGTACTGTAACCAAAAGCTTACCGCGCAGCAGGACAAGGAAATTGTCGCTATCGCGTTTCGTACTTAAAATATTTTCAGATATATCTCAATATTCTGGTATGAAGATGTACGTAGTGGGACAGTGTTTGACAGCTACTCCCCAATGAGATGAGCTAGCAATTGATACCATTACCACTCCAATCATGTCCAAAAGAGACTTGCAGTATTTTAACTGAGCAATGACTCTTTCAACGAAAGTGCCTTATACCAAAGCTGAAATCCATAAACTACATCCCACACAAATTGATATTGCATTATATTGACACATGCTCGGATAGCCGTTGATTCCCTTTTTCATTAAAGATGCTCGTGACAAGTAATCACACTGACCATTTTCGATATGAAGAGTTATATCAAACGTATGCTAATATATTTTTCCAATGTGGAAATAATTACTGGGAAAGTTTGAAATAATGGGACTTCGTATTCTAATCTACAGTGCCCAGAGTAAGTAATGATCGTCTATGAATAAATTTCCCAAAAAATAAACCATCAGCGACTATCGAGTAGAATTAAATCAGCCCACGTAGACATTTAGAAAGGTGAATCAGGAAGGTTGGACGTTTCTAGTAATTTGCTATGATTAACAGCAACTTTTTTAGATTTCAGAATTGTGAAATGATTTGGAAGAAACAGAAATGATATTGACTACCCTCGCACCCATGATGGAAATAACGATTGAATAATGCATTTCAAGTTTCCCCTAGTAACTAATTTATATCATCAGATTTGGATTAAGTACGGAACTATGAATCTGGAGTTCACAGGATTATATGAAATCAGATTCTTAATGAGCCATTTGGGTCAATTGACAGATCGAATACACTTATTAAGGCAATTCAACCGTAGAATATCACCAAGTGGTTAGTCACTTCCTATCATGAAGAATAAAAATCACGTGAATAATGGGGGGGGGGGGACAAAAGCTTTTTGAGATGTTTATAGTACTAGTCTATCATGTTGGAAGACGATGGGAGAACGTGTTATACCTTTCCAGCTTTCAGAGGTCTTTTACTAAGAGGTCGTTACGCTGAGCGTTGGATACTTGAATTCTATGCCGTGCATTGTCTCGGTCTTTGTGGTCCATGCTTGGACTTAGTTATTCTAACGTCCAATTGCTACTCGCAAATGTTAGAAAAGTGTTTATTCGCAAATCGTAATCAACAAATTATCATTATTAGATTTAAATATTTTCTGATGAAGAAGTTGTATAAAAATTTATGCAATGCGAAGAACGCATCCATTTTGAAAAAGCTTTGTATGGTGTTTCTAATCCTCTTTATACATTCTTATTGAGTGTTAGGGTCACAACAACGATTGGGACGAGAATACTTTTGTGGTGTAAGAAATGTATTGGGAGAGAAAAATTATGGCGGACACAAAATAAGCGTCTTGGTTGAATGTCGCTACGAAATATAATGACAAACCTTATCCATTTCGTTTGACTCAATCTCCTTTACTCTTTACAGTCTTATTTTCTCTCCCAACCTTGCCACTCATTGTTTGTAAAGACATTTATAACAACTCTATTATTGGAAAGCGGCGCGTGTTGGTCTGTACTGCGCACACCCGCTACGTTCATCATGCTCTCCACATATCACAACTAAAGCTGATTCAGTTAACTGTGTGTGTGTATATCGGGTTGGACATCTATGGCATCGCATCAAGGAAAATTTACCAGTCTTATGAAGAATCTAAAGTTGCTATCAATATAATGCCGCGTCTATATCATACAGTTGAAAGCTTCATTCATGTAGTAAATCCTTATATACAACAGAAGTTGAAGCATGTGATGAAAAGTAAATATGATGCAAAGACACATACACACCAACATTTCTTTTTCAATTGAAAATCAACGCGTTGTTCTGAAACTTGGTGATGACATTCAATGTCAATTGAGTAAAAATTTGAAAAAACTCTTTGGTTTTTCAATGCTACAAACTGTGTTTGCTGCTGCGCATACGATTGGTATAGAAACACCAATGACACTTGATAAACATGAACAGCACCTTTACATTCAAAGTGATTTGATTCTACCTATTTCTGTTGGTGAGAAAAAAGAATACATTTTACGTGATTTCATTCATGATAAAGACGCTTCATATGGAATAGTCGAGAAGATGTTTGAATCTATTTTCTATCATCCCGTCGTCAAACAAACTATAACCTCTATTGCTATCAAAATTACCAATGGTTTACAAGAGTGCAACCATGTGAAAGATACTACAAAACAATCCACCTCATAACGTTAGTGTTATCGGAAAACAAAGTGAAGTCATTGTGATATGATTTACATGAAATATTGTTACATGAATGTGAAGAATACAGACTTATATCCCACAACACCACTGAAAATATTATACATGACGAGTCCGCACTTCAATACACTCATTGTTATATACAATAAGTCTTTTTACTTCGTGAAGGGTGGAAATATACAGGGATAGGAAAAATGTCTTTCAGTGGAAAAGTCATCACATGGGGAATGTACAGATGTGGACACATATTCACAAGGAAAAAACAATCTCCTGCGATACATAAAACAACAATGTTTATCTACAGAAATCAACATCAAAATACTAAGTTAAGGATGATTATGCTAAGACGTCTCCTGAATGTGGTAGTGTGAGTTTAATTCTTTTGGGTGGTGGTATGTTTGTGTCAGGATGTCCAGGTGGAAGAGATATGTTGTGTTCTAACCAGCACCTCTTATCCTCCCATGCTGAAAGCGCCCGTTTCCTAAAAGTATGAGTTTTGATCTCATGCGACTTAGATTTTATCAGATTGTCATATTGAACTCAAAACGTTTATATTTTTATTTCTATAGGCTGTTCCTGGAAATTCTTATGTTTCATATTTTTGCACAATCAACGTGATTTTGATATGCCGGCCTTTAGCGCGCTTAATGCGCTATCATCACTATCCTTTAATTTTCATAGAATACCATTTGTTGGACGGAGGAGAATCATTTCATCTATTTCCTATCCCTGGGCTGTCTCATCCTTAAAGCAGCCAAGTTTTTCCTTATTTTTGATGGAGTAGAGTGTATGATCAGCTGGATAATTTGATGTATCAAAATATCTTTCTACAGATTTTCCTACGTCATTGAAATTTAAATCTTTTTGAGTGGTAATACCTAAGAAGAAACTATCTGTATCACCACCCAACAAACGAACCTCTTTTACGAGAGGACATGGTTTTAGTATTTTATAAAAGAGTTGGTACATTTCAAGCTTAGAATAATCTAGTACAGCTTGACCAATATATATGGGTTTGCACAACTCAACTTCAGATTTTATCATTTTAACACCTATAAGGTCCTCATCGATAATGTCTCTATCGATGAATAGAGGTGATGAGGTCAATTTGTGATACTTTTGATCATCATTAACTAGTTTGTAGTTTACGCGCTTTCTAACATCCTCCATCGTCTTACCAAATAGACTGTTGTTCTTATATTTATAAAAATCTTTTTCAAAGTTATTTAGGGCTAGTGCACGTTTCTGGCTGTTGCTATCAATATATGGCTTGAGGAAGGCTTTCTGTCTAAATTTAATAATGCGGTGAACTCTTTTTAAAATCATACCCATTTCTAAATAAAATTTTAAGATGCTAAAGTGGACTAGATAGTTTTCTTTATCATACTGGGTGAGTAAAAGTTTGCGACAAGGCTTATAGTCGGGTTGTCCACATGATTCTAAATCTTTATGAATTTGTTTCATAAAGTCGGAAAACATATCTTTACTCACTTCACCTGATTCGGGTGCGAGTGGAAAATCTACGGTTTTATGTTTAATATTATTTGGATAGATTAGATCTATCTCAAAATATTATCCCCAATCACCTTCATCTGGAATTGCTAGTATGTTAGAAGGGTTGGAGAAATGTTGAATATCACTATCATCTAACCAGCTAAACCAGAGTGAGGTAGCGGTTTGGATAATGAACTACCATACAAATTATTTTGGTCATAATACTTCAGATGGAGTCTGGTCATTGCCTACTGTTTCAGATTTTAACCTATGTTTATTTACAAATGTGAGACCACCGCGAATTCCTCGCTCAAATAAATTATACATCTCTGGATCTTGTAAGAGATGAATGGTCTCACCAGTCATTTTAAAAGCAGACTTAAATGACATGGCTGGCAGACTGACAAAGTGGACGGGATCTAACTTATCTTCTTCTAATGCCACTCGTCGAAACTCCTGAAATACATCAGCCACAAAAATACATCTAACTTAAGGTAGGCAATCATATATTCACCAAATGTATGGCAGTCAAATTTTATCCATGCATCTTGTGCATGATCATAATCTTCGGTCTTACATTCTGCACCGGTCAAATCATTTTTAAATTTATCTATGGGCGGAAGAGAAGTCTCGCCGAGTTTACTAATCGCATCAAAATATGCATATGGAAAGACTCCTTTCCGTGTGATGACTTCATCGGTTAGATTTGGGTATTGTTTCTTAAGATTTTGTGTTAGTGGAAGAGACTTTAGATTTTGCACGAGAGAGGCCAGTGAAGCAGTCATAAATTGGTAGGAATCTAAAAATTTTATATCAAAATAGACCGTCTTATTTTCTTTAGTTTTATCGACAGGCACTTTTGCTGTCATGGCCATAAACTTCTCTCTCGTTTGCGCTATTACATCAAAGCTTCCACTCTTTCATTTGACCTAAACCTCCTTTTATTATCATATGGCTGTCGTAGCCCTTGAAATTATGGAAAATGAGGGTAATGTACGCCGTTTCATCCTAAGTGAAAAAAATTTGCAATTTGAAACAGAGTGCGTTTCTAAATTTTAGCAGTGATGTTGTGATCATGGTCGCGCAACCTTTTCTTATTCTTATCATCGTCAAATGTTTTCCTACATTTGGGGCAAACGTTGCAACTATCAAATTTTGCTTGATCATCTGCTGTCATATGCAATGTTCTGCGATAGAGTTCACCATCATACTTTTGTTGAAATTTTACAGCCTGTTCGAGGAATTGTAGGAATTGGTAAATTACAATTCCTCACCGTTGCCTGACGCCATTTGTATTTGTGGCCTAACCCCTAAAGTGATCATGCATACTTCCATAGCAGGAAATTGGCTGCTGGTCGAGGATGTTATCATTCGAAATCAACATTCGATTGTCAGCATAGATGACACGAAGAAGACTTTAATTCATCACCAATTCTCTCTATATGAAAAACTCCCTTATCTTCGGGCATGCGCGTCCATTATGCAGTTTACCTCGCTTCTCACAAACCATCCGTAATGAGTTTTCAATATTTTAGATTTTCCCTCGCGCAAAGTGGCGAAATACACATCTGTCGCAGTAATATAATACTCTCTACTTAGAGTTTTTCTAATGGTGGCTGAGGTTAATAAGCGAGAGCATTTTGGGAATAACCAACAGTAGTGCCAGAGCCTCACTAATCTCATCCTGTTTTACTAAATAAACAGGTTTACCTGTACGTTCATAACAACTCGAACGCGGTTGTACAGCGCACACCCTTCATCATCCCTTTTTCCCAAAAACATGGAGAACTAATTTTATGATGTTTGTTCCAATCTCTTTCAAAAGTTTTTCTATATCTTTAATTTTCATAATCGCGTCACTATACACAGTCATCACATTTTAAAGTTTAATTCATTCTCTCACCACCCGTTTGCCAATAGCTATACTCTCTGCGGATTTCGACGTCGCATTCTGAGCACATCATTATATCAGTGGAGAAGGAGCTTGAGAAAAAGAAGAGGAACGCGGCATACTTAAAACATTGCGATTCGCAATCTACAGAAATGACTGCTGCTTTATTTCTTAAATTTTTCGGAAGTTTAAAGGAGCCTCGACCACTATGATTTCCTAATAAACTGATTTTAATAATGGCGGTCTCAATACCATCAAAAACGAGTCCACTATCACGCTCGTTAAATTTATCTATATTTAATTTTAACCCTTGGATATGAAAATTTATCCAAGACTCACAGTCTACAACTTCGGTTGCAGGAGAGGAGGGTATGTGAAACTCCAACCTCTCTATTATTTGTCCAGTATGGTGGTCGATTTTTACATATTTATTTTAAGATAGATGAAGCGCCTTCCATTCTAAAATTGTCTAAATTGTGATGAAGAGCGCTTCTATCAATGATGCGAATTTTTGATCGAAACCATTCCTCAAAGGTTAGCAATGGTTATCTGAGGAGTCCAATCTGGTAGTTTTGCCTCACTAAATTAATTATAGGAGACACCTCAGTGAGTCGGATAGAGAGAGGTACCGTTTGGTGTAGGTATCGTTTCGTGTGTGTAAGTTGAATCTAGTGCGAAGATAGTTCAAAACGTGTCTCGAAAGAACTGAATGCATAAATCCGCAAGAAAAAGGAGACATCGTTAACAAGAATCATCCCTACCTCGGAGATTATGCCGGCTTAGGTCTACAAACACCTCGCTTGATGTTCCGGATGCGAATCACGCTTCCTCGGAAGATGTGTCCCACATCAGCACATTGCCGATCGTGCATTCCCTCCCAATGTTGAGATGGACTCGCACGAGATGGAACTGGATCACCTGAAAGAGAAATCATTCTTTCATCTCTGTTCAAGTCTCAGTGTATTGGTTTACACGACACCTACCCATGACTCAACAACTCTAAACTTTCCTCGAGAAGGGAGGGCGTTGGTGATGAACGTTGAAGCCTGAAATTGAGAAGATGCTATAGCTACACGTTTAAGAGGAGATGAAAGAGGAAATTTTCAACTTACCATTTGAACGAATAATTAGTTTAAGCTTGATACTTCAACAAGATAGAGACATCACTCAAATTGAAATTCACTAACGAGCAGTTCACTTGTACGACGGCCTCAAATACAGAATCGTCAGAGAACAGTTCAATTATGCGGCCAAAACAGAGTAAATGATACGGATATCACTTTGGGCTTATATATCGTTCATTCTCTTCATTCATTGGATGTTCATTCTGATTGGCTGCTTGTGTATTCTTACGAATTATAGAAAACATTCAAAGTCATTATCACAGTCAACATGGACAAGCCCTCCAACAACACCAAATACCGCATTGGAGTTCTCCTCTCCATGCTCAACACCAAAGGCGCTCGTTACACCAAATGCACCAAGAAAGGCGAAGGTGGAGAAGGTGTACCGACTGGACAATATACGAAAGTTATCATTACCAGCGGACGAGGAAGAGGAGAGTGTATGTGAGAAGGAGTGTCCCGACTTAACAGGCGTGAGGTGGAAGTATCTCCAGTACGATACTGACGATGTGATGGAGATGACCAGCAAGTCGCAGTTGCATCAATATGGAGATCCTCTTCTTTTTCCTCCTCACTCCGTTGTTTGTTTTTGTTTATCTGTGTTCTGCAGGATGGTGGGTGGATCTACCATATTTGTGTGAATGGCTTGGCAACGTCGCCTCTCTGCGAACCCCTACTTCTTGTGCCTTGCGCGGTCATTCCTCCAGTCACATTCCTTCTCCCGTCCAGATATCGTACTGGAGATACTTCCACTCACGCCTGTTAAGTCGGGACACTCCTTCTCACATACACTCTACTCTACCTCGTCCGCTGGTAATGATAACTGTCGTATATTGTCCAGTCGGTACACCTTCTCCACCTTCGCCTTTCTTGGTGCATTTGGTGTAACGAGCGCCTTTGGTGTTGAGCATGGAGAGGAGAACTCCAATGCGGTATTTGGTGTTGTTTGAGGGCTTGTCATGTTGACTGTGAATAATGACTTTGAAATGTTTTCTAATTCTTAAGTATTTTAAAAACCCACACAAAACACGCAGCCAATCAGAATGAACATCCAATGAATGAAGAGAATGAAAGTATATAAGCAAAGTGATATCCGTATCATTTCACTCTGTCTTTGAGACGCATAATTGAACTGTTCTCTGACGAATTCTGTATTTGAGGCGTACAAGTGAACTGCTCTTTAGTGAATTTCAAATTTGAGTGAAGTCTCTATCTTGTTGAAGTATCAAGCTTAACATAATTTCGTTCAAATGGTAAGTTGAAAATTTCCTCTCTCATCTCCCTCAAACGTGTAGCTAATAGCATCTTCCTCAATTTCAGGCATCAACTTCATCACCAACGCCCTCCCTTCTCGAGGAAAGTTTAGAGTTGTTGAGTCAAGGTAGGTTGTAACAATACACTGAGACTTGAACAGAGATGAAAGAATGATTTCTCTTTCAGGTGATACCAGTTCCATCTCGTGCGAGTCCATCTAACATTGTCGCGGGAATGCGACGATCGGCAATGTGCTGACTGTGGACACATCTTCACGAGGAAGCGTGATCTCATCCGACACATCAAGCGAGGTGTTTGTAGACCTAAGCCGGCATCAATCTCCGAAGGTAGGGATGATTCTGTTAACGATGTCTCCTTTTCTTGCGATTTATGCATTCAGTCTTTCGAGACACGTTTTGAACTATCTTCGCACAGACTTCAACATACACACACGAACGATACCTACACCAACGGTACCTCCTCTATCCGACTCACTGAGGTGTCCATAAATAATTTAGTGAGGAACTACCAGATGGACTCCTCAGAAACCATTGCTAACTTTGAGGAATGGTTTCATCAAAATTCATCATTGATAGAAGCGCTCTTCAACAATTTAGACAATTTTAGAATGAAGGCGCTCATCTATCTTAAAATAAAATATGTAAAATCGACCACCATACTGGACAAATAATAGAGAGGTTGGAGTTTCACATACCCTCCTCTCCTGCAACCGAAGTTGTAGACTGTGAGTCTTGGATAAATTTTCATATCCAAGGGTTAAAATTAAATATAGATAAATTTAACGAGCGTGATAGTGGACTCGTTTTTGATGGTATTGAGACCGCTATGATCAAAATCAGTTTATTAGGAAATCATAGTGGTCGAGGCTCCTTTAAACTTCCGAAAAATTTAAGAAATAAAGCAGCAGTCATTTCTGTAGATTGCGAATCGCAATGTTTTAAGTATGCCGTCCTCTCCATTCTCCACTATAATGATGTGCAGAATAGTCGATACCGCAAGAGTAAGTATCAACAGTGGGAGAATGAATTAAACTTCGATGACTGTAATAGTGACGATATGAAAATTAAAGATATAGAAAAATTTGAAAAAATTGAACAACATCAAAATAGTTCTCCATGTTTGGGAAAAAGGATTGAAGGGTGTGCGCTACAACTCGCGTTCGAGTTGTTATGAACGTACAGTAAACCTGTTATTAGTAAAACAGGATGATAGTGAGGAATGGCACTACTGCGGTATTCCCAAAATCTCTCGCTTATACCACCACTTAGAAAACTCTAGTAGAGAGTTATATTACTGCGACAGATGTATTCGCCACTTTAGGAGGAAAACTAAATTTGAAACTCATTACGAATGGTGTAAGTGAGGTAAACTGCAAATGGAGCGCATGCCCAAAGATAAGGAGTTTTCATATAGAGAGAATGGTGATGAATTAAGTCCTCTTCGTGTCATCTATGCTGACATCGAATGTTATATCGATGATAACATCCATCGACCAGCAGCCATTTCCTGCTATGAAGTATGGCATGATCACTTTAGGGGTAGGCAAAATAAAATGCGCGTCTGGCAAGGTGAGGATTGTATTTACCAATTCCTACAATTCCTCGAACAGGCTGTAAAATTTCAACAAAAACATGATGGTGAACTCTATCGCAGATCATTGCATATGACAGCAGATGATCAAGCAAAATTTGATAGTTGCAACATTTGCCACAAATGTAGGAAAACATTTGACGATGATAAGATTAAGAAAGTGCGCGACCATGATCACATCACTGCTAAATTTAGAAACGCACTCTGTTCAAAATGCAATTTTTCACTTAGGATGAAACGGCGTACATTACCCGTCATTTTCCATAATTTCAAGGGCTACGACAGCCATATGATAATAAAAGGAGGTTTAGGTCAAATGAAAGAGTGGAAGCTTGATGTAATAGCGCAAACGAGAGAGAAGTTTATGGCCATGACAGCAAAAGTGCCTGTCGATAAAACTAAAGAAAATAAGACGGTCTATTTTGATATAAAATTTTTAGATTCCTACCAATTTATGACTGCTTCACTGGCCTCTCTCGTGCAAAATCTAAAGTCTCTTCCACTAACACAAAATCTTAAGAAACAATACCCAAATCTAACCGATGAAGTCATCACACGGAAAGGAGTCTTTCCATATGCATATTTTGATGCGATTAGTAAACTCGGCGAGACTTCTCTTCCGCCCATAGATAAATTTAAAAATGATTTGACCGGCGCAGAATGTAAGACCGAAGATTATGATCATGCACAAGATGCATGGATAAAATTTGACTGCCATACATTTGGCGAATATATGATTGCCTACCTTAAGTTAGATGTATTTTTGCTGGCTGATGTATTTCAGGAGTTTCGACGAGTGGCATTAGAAGAAGATAAGTTAGATCCCGTCCACTTTGTCAGTCTGCCAGCCATGTCATTTAAGTCTGCTTTTAAAATGACTGGTGAGACCATTCATCTCTTACAAGATCCAGAGATGTATAATTTATTTGAGCGAGGAATTCGCGGTGGTCTCACATTTGTAAATAAACATAGGTTAAAATCTGAAACAGTAGGCAATGACCAGACTCATCTGAAGTATTATGACCAAAATAATTTGTATGGTAGTTCATTATCCAAACCGCTACCTCACTCTGAGTTTAGCTGGTTAGATGATAGTGATATTCAACATTTCTCCAACCCTTCTAACATACTAGCAATTCCAGATGAAGGTGATTGGGGATATTATTTTGAGATAGATCTAATCTATCCAAATAATATTAAACATAAAACCGTAGATTTTCCACTCGCACCCGAATCAGGTGAAGTGAGTAAAGATATGTTTTCCGACTTTATGAAACAATTTCATAAAGATTTAGAATCATGTGGACAACCCGACTATAAGCCTTGTCGCAAACTTTTACTCACCCAGTATGATAAAGAAAACTATCTAGTCCACTTTAGCATCTTAAAATTTTATTTACAAATGGGTATGATTTTAAAAAGAGTTCACCGCATTATTAAATTTAGACAGAAAGCCTTCCTCAAGCCATATATTGATAGCAACAGCCAGAAACGTGCACTAGCCCAAAATAACTTTGAAAAAGATTTTTATAAATATAAGAACAACAGTCTATTTGGTAAGACGATGGAGGATGTTAGAAAGCGCGTAAACTACAAACTAGTTAATGATGATCAAAAGTATCACAAATTGACCTCATCACCTCTATTCATCGATAGAGACATTATCGATGAGGACCTTATAGGTGTTAAAATGATAAAATCTGAAGTTGAGTTGTGCAAACCCATCTATATTGGTCAAGCTGTACTAGATTATTCTAAGCTTGAAATGTACCAACTCTTTTATAAAATACTAAAACCATGTCCTCTCGTAAAAGAGGTTCGTTTGTTGGGTGGTGATACAGATAGTTTCTTCTTAGGTATTACCACTCAAAAAGATTTAAATTTCAATGAAGTAGGAAAATCTTTGGAAAGATATTTTGATACATCAAATTATCCTGCTGATCATCCACTCTACTCCATCAAAAATAAGGCAAAACTTGGCTGCTTTAAGGATGAGACAGCAGGGAAGGAAATAGATGAAATGATTCTCCTCCGTCCAAAAATGTATTCTATGAAATTAAAGGATAGTGATGATAGCATTAAGCGCGCTAAAGGCATATCAAAATCCATTGTGCAAAATATGAAACATAAGAATTTCAGGAAAGCCTATAGAAATAAAAATATAACGTTTGTCAATATGACAATCTTAAAATCTAAGTCGCATGAGATCAAAACTCATACTTTTAGGAAACGGGCGCTTTCAGCATGGGAGGATAAGAGGTGCTGGTTAGAACACAACATATCTCTTCCACATGGACATCCTGACACAAACATACCACCACCCAAAAGAATTAAACTCACACTACCACATTCAGGAGACGTCTTAGCATAATCATCCTTAACTTAGTATTTTGATGTTGATTTCTGTAGATAAACATTGTTGTTTTATGTATCGCATGAGATTGTTTTTTCCTTGTGAATATGTGTCCACATCTGTACATTCCCCATGTGATGACTTTTCCACTGAAAGACATTTTTCCTATCCCTGTATATTTCCACCCTTCACGAAGTAAAAAGACTTTTTGTATATAACAATGTTTATTGAAGTGCGCTCATGTATATATTTTCAGTGGATGTTGTATAAAGTCTGTTGCTTCACATTCATGTACATATTTCAATAAACATATCACAATGACTTCACTTTGTTTTCCGAAACACTAACGTTATGAGGGATTTAGTATCTTTCACATGGATGCACTCTTGTAAACCATTGGTAATTTTGATAGCAATAGAGGGTATAGTTTGTTTGACGACGGGATGATAGAAAATAGATTCAAACATCTTCTCGACTATTCCATATGAAGCGTCTTTATCATGAATGAAATCACGTAAAATGTATTCTTTTTTCTCACCAACAGAAATAGGTAGAATCAAATCACTTTGAATGTAAAGGTGCTGTTCATGTTTATCAAGTGTCATTGGTGTTTCTATACCAATCGTATGCGCAGCAGCAAACACTGTTTGTAGCATTGAAAAACCAAAGAGTTTTTTCAAATTTTTACTCAATTGACATTGAATGTCATCACCCAGTTTCAGAACAACGCGTTGATTTTCAATTGAAAACGAAATGTGGTGTGTCTTTGCATCATATTTACTTTTCATCACATGCTTCAACTTCTGTTGTATATAAGGATTTACTACATGAATGAAGCTTTCAACTGTATGATATAGACGCGGCATTATATTGATAGCAACTTTAGATTCTTCATAAGACTGGTAAATTTTCTTGATGCGATCGCCATAGATGTCCACCCACCATTCATCATTAACTGAATCAGCTTTAGTGTGATATTCATGAGAAGCATACACCACACCGCTTCCAATAATAGGTGTATAATGTCTTACAAAATGACGCAAGGTTGGAGAGAAATAAACTGTAAGTTTGTCATTATATTTCTGAATAACCAACTTATTTTTGTCCGCCATAATTTTCTCTCCATACTTCTTACCCACAGTCTCATTCCATCGTTTTACTAACTCAATAAGTGATAAAGGTTGAACACCACGCTTTTTCAAAATGATGCGTTCTTCGCATTCTACAACATCTTCATCAAATATTTTAAATCTATAATGAAATTTGTTGATTCGATTTGAATAAACTTTTCTAACATTTGCAGTAGCAATTGACGTTAGATGTAGTCCATGACCAAAACCGAGATGCGGATAGAATTCACTATCCAACCTCAGCGTAAGACCTTTAGTAAAAGAATGAAAGCGGAGGAACTGTCTCCCACTCCAATGATAGATAGTAAACTCATAAGCTTTCTGATTTTTATTCTTCATGATGGAAGTATTACCACTGTTGAATGCCTTAATAATTTTCTCATTCCCAAATGGCTCATAAGAATCTGATTTTATCTGAATCCATTCATAGTTCCACTTTCCATCTGATGTTAAATTGTATGGGAACTGAAATGCATTATTCATCGTTATTCCATCATGGGTGCGAGGAGTCAATATCATTTCTTCCAAATCATTCACATTCTGAATATTGCTATCATAGCAAATACTAGAAACGCCAACCTCCCATTCACCTTCTAAATGCAGTGGGCGATTTAATTCTACTCGATAGTCTGATGGTTTATTTTTGGGAAATTTATTCATAGAAGCATTACTGGGCAAGTAGATTAGAAACGAGTCCTTATTTTCACTTTCCATATTATTCACATTGGAAAAATATATTAGCATACGTTTGCATTAACTCTTCATTCGGAAATGGAGTGTGATACTTGTCACAGCATCTTTATGAAAAGGAATCAACGCACCAGCATCGTCATAAATGGCAATATCAATTTGTGGGATGTAGTTTGATTTCAGCTTTGTATAATGCACTTTCTTGAAAGTATGCTCAGATAAAATACTGCAGCTCTTTGGCTGGTATGGTATCATTGCTAGCAATGGAGCTTCAACATCTCCCACACGTACATCTTCACCAATATTGGAATATATCTGAAAATAGTTAATACGACGCGATAGCGACATGTCTGCGCTAGCTTTGGTTACAGTACCACTTTTAAAGATATTTTGGTCAAAACCCAAAATGTCCATTAGAGTTTTATCCATAATTAGTTCAATACCTTTTCCACTTATAGTGAGAGACAAAGTACCTTCTTTTTCAGAAAATGAAATATGTTGCTCATTAATCACTTCATTTAAATAATCTACAACCAATTTAACCGAAGTAATAATGCGAGGCATCAACACTCTTGTTTCATGTAAGAAACCACCAAAAGGCTCTACACACTTTCTGTATAAAGATACGGCCCATTCTGTATCAAATTGATTTGGCCTTTCACATGGTAAATGTTGCATATCAGATTTTCCATGAACAGCTGCAGAACGATGTCGTAAGAACTGATGAAAATCTTTTGAACAAACTAATACTAGATCATCATCATTTAATTTGCTTATTGCAATATGATTAGATGATTTGATATAAGTCAATGTTGCCACTTGTTTACCATCAACTCGAAGGAGATAATTAAATTTCTTCAATAATGTTTCAGGAGTCATGTTTGTCTTTCTTGGCTTAATCACAATCTTCTTCACCAACGTCTTCTCATTTCTTGGAATAAGATCTACATAATAAGCTTCCTCTCGATATATTAACTGTTTATGACCACTTATGTGGTAATTAACGTTAAAATTATCATAGCTTGTTAAGGCGCTAGCGAGGTAGCCTAAATCATTTCTTAAACTTGGACTTAAACCAACAATCCAATCTTTCTCAACTACATGATGTACATAATTATAATCATCATTGTGCGGAGTAAATTGGACAATATGTTTACACGCTTTATTCAAGAAATCATATATAAACTTTTTACATGATAAGAGATCTTTCTTTGACCACTGTGGAATGTATACTCGGCACCCCTTTTCACATTGATAAGCAGCTGTACGCCTCATATTAATAGTCATCACCTCATGATCAAAAGTATAGACACAGTTGCTATAAACAAGTTGAGTGACACCCACTTCCCAATTCCCATTTAGCTGTTGTGCATGATCAATGGGAGTAGAAAAGAGTGCGGCTCGATTACTAGTAAATCTCTTTGTAGCCGCATTGCTAAGCAAAATATGATAAAACGACATTTTTATATTGCTAATCTGCAACTTTGCATAACATCATGAAGACTTGGATTTTGGACTCTCTACAATATATCAGAGTTGATCGTGATGGAAACGTACATTTCAAAAATTCTCATGGTCATACATCAAGAGGTATTACATTAACATGGCGACAATTTGTCAACCTCAATGATATCATGAGGGATTTGGAATATTTTGAAACATTAAGATTCATCTCCTTGGGTGATCAAGTTTGGCTTCAACATTACAGAAATGAAATTCAAATCTACCATTCTCATTCCGCAAACTGTTTCTCATTTCGCAAATACAATTGGGAGAAGTATAGAAGATACATACATCGCTCCATCATGACATTTATTCGTCGTGAGTTCATCGCCCTACTATGCAAATCTTAATCAGATATGATTACCACGCACCATGAGTTGGAAATTAGATTCCCTACAACGTATTGAAACGGATCATGATCGAAACGTCTATTTCAAAGATTCAACTGGAAATGTGAGAAGAGAGTTTGCTTTATCTTATCGTCATTTTCAATCTCTACATCATATCATGAAGGACTTGAAATACTTCTATATGAAAAGACATTCACGTATTGGAAATCGCATCTGGCTGCGCGTCAACAATCGGCGAATTCAACTCTATCATTCCCAACTTCATACTAACTTCACATTTCATCAAGGTAGTTGGGAAAAGTATAAAAGGAAGGTACATCGCTCAATTTACTCATTCTTTCATCATGAAGCGCCATCGCTACACCATCGTCAACATTCTCCGTCGCTTCAGACTCTACACCAAAATCGATCTCACAACATTACGCCAACAGCTTCCAAACAGCAAGTATTACCCGGGCCGTCCTCAAATGTTAGTGGTGAAGATGAACAATTCACGGAATCTTCAACTCTTCCCAAATGGGACTGTACAGATTCTCGGCGCCCTTTCTCATTCATCGGCGCAGTCAATGCGCTTAGAGCTACAAAGACTACTACGTCGGATATGGAAGAGGGAGAGGTGTGTGATGTCGAATCTGACTGTGGACAATATGGTGATCTCTACTCAATTGAGTGACAGTCTATCATTTTTGAAGATTCGTACCAGCAGTTACAGTTTGTGTTATGAACCCGAACTTTTTCCTGCAGCTCTCATTAGTTGTTGGTTGCCTGTGCATGTGGCAATCTTTCATAATAGTAAAGTGATCATTACTGGACTAAAATCTCATGAACAAGCAAATATGATCCTAGACTATCTCATTGAGTATGTACGTACCCAGCGGATTGTAAAATAAAAAACAATTTTTTCCAACATGATGTTTTTATTTCAAATCATGATAGAACTTACAAATCATTTTTTCATTAGAGGATGGATTACATGAAAAGTTTTGAATAATAGATGCAAATCGAGATACATGTAAACGTTTTAAGATGAAGTACAGTACAAAAGCACCACACGTTGATGAAAGTGGATGTTGTAGTATGCGTTCATTTCGCTGATATTGACGCGTATGTTTTCTCAACCACTGCTGTGTTGGTATATTTGGAGGTTGAGCAAGAGAGTCAAATAGTTCACCACGTCGGTCTTCTCCAATAAAGATCGCTTTCCAATGCTCACCGCCTAAATTCTGTGAATGAGTGTTTAGCACAATAAAGATGGGATAGTGATTTACTGCAGGTGGTAAGGTATCGAGTGAATAGACATTATCGAAAGCTTTCAACGTCGCTTCGTCTGCATTACGCTGCACTTTAGTCTTAATATCGTCAGCAGTCAACCAACTCATTAACGATTATACTGAAGAATCACGTCACGATACTTTGTAATTTCAATATTTGAATCGAAGACTGCATAAATTAATACATTGATCGTCTCAGGTAGTGTTCTTTTGAACGTCAAATCCAAACGAATATTATGAGGCACGTTCGCTTGACGATAGGGTGCACTAATATCGCTGTCAGCAGTTAAATCAAATGCATAAATAGTATATCCACTCTTAAACTCTTTCATAGTCAGTCCGTTGGTGTCATCCGTATTGTAAAAGCCAAAAACATCCATAAAATCAACATAACTGCGCATAAATTGATCTGAAGCAAAATCTGGTTTGTAGGGTGGACCAGGATGACTCACACCATTTACACGTAAAGCAATTTCACTTAACTGATTGTGTTTAAAATTGAAAGGATTCTTCTTTATATTACCATTAAATGCATCATTTTCAACCATTGCCACCATGAGGAGCTTCGGTGCTTCCGATGGAAAGAGGCCATCTTTCATGAAACTCTTTTGATCTTTCGGAATTGTAAAGGTGAGAAGCTTTGTATGCTGAATGGGGTAAATGGCATTTTGGCGGTTAAGGCCTTCAGCATGCCCTCTAATGACACTTGGATTCGGTACTACTCGACGAATGTAAAGTGCAATATCTTCCACATGAATTCTAAAATTGTCAACTTTAGCAAATGCATTCAGCGCAAATTCAGGCTTATTCAATGTCAGCTTGAGTCGCATGCTGGTATTACACAGTAAAAACTTTGACTGTCTAAAGAAGTCTAAATTCAGCGGACCATATAGCTGACATACTCTACTATCTTTAATCATAGCAGATCGCTTTACAAAGCCACTGTTTGTTTCAACATCAAATTTTCCTGCTTCATCTCTGTACCATCCCATGGCTTCCATATGACTTTTTTGTGCTGCTGGATGAAACTGTGATACATGATTGAAATATGATTTATAGGGATAATCGCTTTGACCACCTTCCACTTGCTGCTCTCCAATCGTTAGAGAAACATCACGAAGTAATGTAGTCAATGGTAAATTGTTCAGTCCAACTTTATGTGCATCGTCAATAGCAGTTCCATCTGCTTGCTGAATTCTAAACCTCAAATCAAGCATCGCATAACTCAAATCTATGTAGTCATCACTACCACCAGGAATAACAAATTCAATGGGGCCAGCATTCTCAGCTGTTCGAGGATGATAATCTACAATACTTGAACTAAGAATATCTGTCTGTATGGCTTGTTGATCGAACAAACAAAAACCGGAAGTTTTACACTCCATGATTAGAAGTTATAGCAGCGTCGTCGTTTAGCGCCTGATGAATGATTAGAGCCTCTGCGACGTTTGCGTGAATGCCTTTTGACTGAAGATCGCACCTTACCAGCTCCGCGATGTTTCCTCCTTCCTTTTCTCATTCGTTTAGGTGATTTCTTTCCTTGAGTAACACCAGCAATGGTCTGCTTCAATGTTTTTAAACCGCGTTCCTTCCCACGATTCAACAAACTGCTCTTAAAACTTCTACCTCTGGAAAGATCACTAGCAACATCACCAGCAAAGCCAACGGCATTACTTAAAACATTTCGTTTTAAAGATCTACCGACATTGGATATGAGAGGTGCTACAACAGATTTCAGTGCACCAAGTATGCTACCTCCACGTTGGCGGCGAGCACCGATGTAAATTTGTCCTCCACCACTTACGTAGGAGGGTCGTGAATAAAATGAGGCAGTTGGATTCATAGCTCAAACCCTAAACATTGTTAGTTACAACTTTGCATGAATCACTGTCGATCACTTAGATGAAAGATGTCGGCACGACGCATCCAAGAGTTCATACTTGAAGGATAACCAGTCCATTTAACAAGACACCATTCTTCACCTTGCCGTTTTTTACATCGAATGATTTTCTCTACCAAATATGTTTCACTTTCAGTGACTACCTCAATCTCATCGCGGTAAAAGCTACCCTCAATTTCTTCATTATCGTAATCTTTCAACTTGTAGGTGGTCGGAGAGTCTTTTTGATTAATCCTTGATACTGTAAATACCTCCTCTGTCCAATTCGGGAGGTACCCTTTAGCAAAAACACTTTTCACTTTTGAGATACGAACTTTATCGCCAATTTTCACATCACTTTTCACATGAGTGCGTTTACGTTGGAATGATTCGCGCACTTTATCTACATTGTCAGCATTTACATCTACTGGTCTGAGTCCAATAGAACGATGGATAGAGTGATTGTAGGCATGGAGTGTATCTTGTAGAACCTTTGTCCAATTTTGTGTCAAGTTGGCAGTAAAATGTCGCCACAAACGATTTTTTAATGTGCGATTAAAACGTTCAACGAGTGCAGCTTTATAAGCGCTCTTTACACTAAACAACTCAATGTCATGCCTCTCAAATAATCTTGTCACATGCTGATTTTCAAACTCTTTTCCTTGATCACTCTGAATTCTTTTTGGAATGCGACCTTCTCGAAAAATTGTTTGGAATGCTTTTGCTACTCCTTTCCCTTCTTTAGTTTTTAAAGGTTGAGCCCACGCATAACGCGAGAAAATATCAATGACGGTTAAAATAAAATTATTGCCCGAGTTATGTTTTGAAATGGAGGCAACATCGCACAAATCTGCTTGCCACTGTTCATCGATGTCATGAACAATATAATGGCGGGTGCGGTACTTCTTTTTCGCTTGTTTGTGGAGTGTATAGGTAGCCTGACCCTTTAACCATCGTTTCACTTGTGATTGTGGAAGACCACTCGCTTTTGATAATTTCTTGATAGATGCAAATCCTGCCGGATGTTTTACATCATAATAGATTGACTTCAAACGTTCAGTCGATGACGGCTGACTCTTTTTCCTCCTTCTCATCTTTTTTCTTTCTTGCCTTTCTACATTTACAACAACTGCAGCATTTAGCTTTAGCGGTTTTGCGATCGTGTTCACATTGCTTAGGGGTTTCATTATGAGAGCTGGCGCAGCAAGTGCAAGTGACAACGACATTCACCTCTGGCGGCTCATTACATGGCAAGCAACACATCTGCTTCATATTAATAGTCTGAGAACATGTATTTCCTAGGAGGAGCTGTTTTACGTTTTCCTTTTACCAGTTTTAGTGGCGATGTAGATCTACGTCGAGTTCTTCCTCTTGTTTGCTTAGTGAGTGTGGGAGGGGATGTAGCAGGTGACGTCTTAAACCAATTTGTTGGCATTTTCATCGCCTGAAGCATTGGAGTAGTAGCCACTGTTGAATCAAGTTCTTTCAATGTCTCATTATTTAAAGCAAATTTTGGCACATTATGCTTTTTCAATAGTTTAAGAAAGTATGACCAACCAGGTGGAACATAGCCCTGACGGCGCTTTCTACGTGTCGCATACTGAATCAAGTCTTCATAACGTGAAGCATCAATCACTTTATTTTCATCTGTAATGATTTCTCCTCTATCATTTACATTGAGATGGGGCTCAATACTATTGAAAAGAGATATGGCATGTGCGCGAGATGCTAAAGGTGTAGCAGTCGATACAGAGTCACGCATCTTATTCTTCAAGTTTTTCAATTGCTCAACAGTTTCCGATTGTAATAATACAGCACGATGTGGATCTTTGATGTGAACATTTTGCTGATAATCTATTTCTTTCCTATACATTTGATTTGCAAGAGGTTGCTTTACTTGCTGCATGGCAGTCAATTGTACATATTCATCCTGAGGAATAACAATCATGCGAGAATAAGAACTCATAGTTTGTAGATAATCATGGGAGTTTTCAAAATATCACTTCGAAATCTAAATTCTTCCGGACACTCTTGCGTAAAGTCAATGAATAAGTAACCGTATGGTTTTTCAGTAGCTGCTTGAAAAATTTCAATTAAGGCTTTTGATCCTCTGGGTGCAACTTGTCGCGCTAAAATTTCAAATTGACTTTTATCTCGCGGATTCTTGAAAATAGCATAATAGTGTGTATTCAGGTTTCGTGTACGAGCTTCTTTTCCATCAGGAAACAAATTTTGTGTAATATAGATGATAAAACACCTTTTATGGTGTGCTGCGCGAGTGAACATATCTGTAACATCTTTTGAATTCTTACTTTCTTTTAATAAATCATCCAATACAACAACATCATTAGACTGAAGTTTATCCACTGGAATAATTCCTTCATGTCGAATAAAGTTGCGACTTTGCAATTCCTGAAACAGCGACGGTTGATAAATACCATAACACCAAATCACTCGATTGATAGGTTCCTTAAACAACTCCCTTCTTTTATCCAATAAATTCAGCGTGAAAACAGTTTTACCTGCATGAGATGGACCTGATACAGTCAGAACTTTATCACATTGAAGTCTGAAATCCATTTTATTACTTTGAGACTCAACATTTGCATAATTAACGCTTAGAGCCAAAGATATTTCCCAATAGGTTGCCCACGGCAGGAGCTATCATTGGAAGTATTGCTGAAAGGAAACCGCCCTTTTGTGTTAGAGTTTTCCTCTTTCTTTGAAGGGCGACTTTAGGATTGGAGATGAAACGCAATTTCGTAGCATATCGCTTAAGTAACTTTCGTTGTTTTGGCGCTAATTTCTTCGTCCTCAACTTCCTCACATGAGAAATAATTTCACAAATGAATTTATCGTTAGCATGTCGTATAGCATTGTATCGCTGATTTGCTTTCATTCGTCGGAGAGCTTGAATGGCTGAAGAAAACTTTTGACTTTTACGTTTCGTCATTTTACGTTTCGCCATTTTCCGTGTTAGTCTTTGCTAAAACCTATCTTTACCACATTTGCATAGGTACTAACTATTGCGACATAAGTGACACTCGAAATGAGCAATGTCACAGTGGTTACATTGGCAAAGTTGAATGCAATTACGTATGAAACAGCGTTGACAAAAAGCATGCTTACATCTCTTGAAGATGCGCTTTTCATTTCCATCCTTTCGCTTACATACATCGCAACACATAGTTTCACCGTTACTGATGTCTATAGCAAGTCTTTTTGAAGATATGAATTTGCTAGCCTTTTCTAAATAATAGACGCATGTACAGAAGGAATATACTTCGAGAGTGAGCAGACATAGCTCGAAAACCAGTTGTGCTACAATCAAGTACCACTGCATTTTCAATTTTTCTTTATGGAAAGTTGAATGTGAATATCTGAAATCGCTTCAATCACTAGACTGCTACCATGATGGTTAAATGCGTTAAGACGTTCAGCAATTTTTATCATATGTCTTTTAAAAAATTCTTCGGGGTGATCTACCACTTCCATTGAATAAGAAGCAAAATGGAAAGAGCGACTTTCCACCTCTTCCTTTCCAAAATGACTAAACTTAATTTTCGCAACTAATCGCGCCATGACAATGCTATCAGAGAATGTATTCATTAACTCTAGAAATAGAGTGCTAGCATCATCTACCACTGCTTCGATGTCGGTCTCATCTTTATGAAAATTTATCACATAATCTTGAACAGCTCCTTTTAAACTTTGCCTATGAAAACGTAATGTTCCGCAGTCGTTTGAGAAAGACATGATCGCCCTTTAACTAACCCATCCATTGCATGAAAACAACAACTCTTCTCATAGTAACATTTATTGAATAACGGTAACAAGCATGCATTATAAATCAATGGTTTGAAAGAGATAAAATAGATACAGCTGATAACTATCATACAGCGAGCAATGATAACCATACAGGACTTTGGCAGTGTTGAGGTAAGGAGGAAAGAAGCATTGGTTATGAACGTAGCTACTACAACGAACAGACAAAATAGGAACACACAAATCCTTAAAACGTTTCGTGACTTCATGATAATGTTGATTCACTCTACTATCCCAAGGCGGGAGCAAAATATCATCAATGATTAGATTGGGAAATACTTTCCTCTCCTTACCAGGATTATTACAAAAGATGCGTATAACATTGAAAGCAGCTAACCATCGTTTAAAGTCAATAAGAAGAGCACTCTCACAAGAAAAGCCATAGTCTTGCAAATATTTCAGATTAAGTCCATGAATGTGTTTTCTCGCCCATTGATCAACATTGGGATCACAGTTGGCATGTTGATGATAGACACTAACAATCTGATATGTCCAATTGTTCATAGCAATAGCACTGAGCTCCTGTACAGGTTCACCCTCACAATCCATAAAAATGATGATAGAAGCCTAAAACGGAAATTTACACATCTAAGGAAGCGTTCTATAACATATTACAAAATGAAGAATTACATCGATGCTTTTCACGACAAAATACACAAATGATATGATGGCAACGAAGAAGTAAAATGTATCTAATAAGACCACGTCTACGACACTCAAAGCACATAAGCGAATTGTCATAGGGTAGAGTTAGGAAAGGACTAGTAATTCTCCTTCTTTGATTTGCGTTTTGATGTAGCATTCTTCTCCGACTTGCGCTTCGTACCACTGCTGTTAAGGATTTGATCAATTATGTCGTCCACGTTGGGTGGTTTCGGAATATATAAAATGGATTCCATATGCATGGAGAGAGAGGCTATTTTATTATCCTTGTGTCGACCATAATATAGCCCATTCACTTTGAAAAGGATATCCCAAGTACCTTCTCCGAGCTCATCACATCTGATGGGTATTGAATGATCTCCATCCTTCTTATAGTAAGTACACCAATGTGATACCGGTAGGCAAATGTGATTACCATCCCAAATCTTTCTATAGGGAGTATCCTTGTCATCTCTCGCCTTCCACTCTTGAGCAAGAGGAGTAGGAATGTCCATATTTAATGTTACGTACTCCTCAATAATATCAAGTTGGTGGCGAATGTACGGACTCACGGGGATCAGTATGTAGTCCCCATACTGATTGTGCATTATCTTGACATCCGTGGAAGGGAGCATTCCCGTTTGGAGTACTACGCTATGATCATCATAACGCAAGGCTTGTTTAAATTTACGCTGTAGCGGTGTAGGATTATGTACCTTGGATGTTTCTTCCACTGGCCTCAGTTGTAGATGATCTGACCGTAGCGAACCTTGTAACGTTTGACCGCCATTTTGTCCTACTAGTGCAGCAGATGGAGTAGATGCCTGAAAATGAAAAAAGATTGTATTAAGTTTACGTTCAAGGGAGGAGAGGGAGGGAAGTAGCGACTTACCATTTTAGTTGGGTAATAGAACAGGGAACTAGAGAGAGAGAAAATGTGCGTCCGTCACTCGTGTGATTCAACGATGGAATGATTCTCACTGTGGAAGGCTCGCTATTTATAAAGAAATGCTTGATTCTCATTGGATGATGATCCTCATTGGACAATAACATCAAGCTGATTCCAAATCTGGTCTCTGTTTTCCAATCCGATGCTTCGTTTTGAAGCTAGAGCCCAAAACGTCCCAAATTCTAACTCTGTCGTTTTTCGCTAATGTCCCAAAATCTTAAATGGCGTCTCACATCTAAACGAAGACAGATAGGAACAAGCCGATTCTTTCACTGAATTTGTCTCACTCTTAGCTTTCAAACGAGCTATCGCACGACAAAAACCGTCCACTGGAAGCCAAAATCGAAGCAAGCTGTCCAGAGGGGGGGGGGACGTCAGTGAAATTTCAAAATTTGATGAAAAATGTTTTGGTGACGGTCCCAGGTCGAAATTCCACACTTTGGAAAATTTTCAAATTTTTACCCATACAAAGTCACTCTGACACTTAGGATTTTTTCAGGTAAGCGAGCTCCGACCTAAAATCTTGTAACCGCTCTAACTTTTGAACGAAGACAGATAGGAACAAGCCGATTGTTTCACTGAATTTGTCTCACTCTTAGCTTTCAAACGAGCTATCGCACGACAAAATCCGTCCACTGGAAGCCAAAATCGAAGCAAGCTGTCCAGAGGGGGGGGGGACGTCAGTGAAATTTCAAAATTTGATGAAAAATGTTTTGGTGACGGTCCCAGGTCGAAATTCCACACTTTGGAAAATTTTCAAATTTTTACCCATACAAAGTCACTCTGACACTTAGGATTTTTTCAGGTAAGCGAGCTCCGACCTAAAATCTTGTAACCGCTCTAACTTTTGAACGAAGACAGATAGGAACAAGCCGATTGTTTCACTGAATTTGTCTCACTCTTAGCTTTCAAACGAGCTATCGCACGACAAAATCCGTCCACTGGAAGCCAAAATCGAAGCAAGCTGTCCAGAGGGGGGGGGGACGTCAGTGAAAATTTTTTCTCTCCGATTTCGTTGGAAACATCCTTCCTAACCCAAAATTTCACGTAGATTCCGAATCTGGACTCCGTTTTCTCATCCGATGCTTCGTTTGGGCGCTACACACCAAAACGTCCCAAATTCTAACTCTGTCGTTTTTTCGAAAAATGTTGAAAATTTTTTGTCGCCGATTGACTTGAAACTCACCATACAGATAGAGAATTTCACGCTGATTCCAAATCTGGCCTCCGTTTTCTCATCCGATGCTTCGTTTGGGCGCTACACACCAAAACGTCCCAAATTCTAACTCTGTCGTTTTTCGCCAATGTCCCAAAATCTTCAATGGCGTCTCACATCTAAACGAAGACAGATAGGAACAAGCCGATTCTTTCACTGAATTTGTCTCACTCTTAGCTTTCAAACGAGCTATCGCACGACAAAATCCGTCCACTAGAAGCCAAAATCGAAGCAAGCTGTGTAGAGGGGGGGGGACGTCAGCCGAAAATTTTTTCTCTCCGATTTCGCTGGAAACATCCTTCCTAACCCAAAATTTCACGTAGATTCCGAATCTGGACTCCGTTTTCTCATCCGAACACTCCTTCCACTCGAAACAACCCATTTACAACCCAACATTCAGCAGATTGCACCAAAAACATCACACACTATAGCCTCAACACTAATCCTGGCGGTCGCCCAAGTCCACCACGACACTCTATCGTTCCAGAGGGGGGGGGGACTCAGACCCGAAGCACCACGGCGGCCGACCACGACACTCTGCCGTTCCAGAGGGGGGGGGCGCCGGTCGAGTGTTTGTCATTTGCTTACTACTAACAAGAATGCAGAAAAAACTTGGGGGCAATTCGCACGACCGGGCATTTCTTCAAAAACAATGGCAACTCCAAGATCGCAATTTCCGCTGACGATTTCAGTGATCACCTTAAGTCTATATTTGAGTCCACGCCGTCACCTTCATCTGCCCCGCCGCCTGAGCCCTCGAACTACGCTCACGACCCTCCATTTGTCCTGACCACCTACGAAGTCGAAATTCTACTCGCAAAATTGAAGAAGAAATCTCCTGGCCCCGATGGCATCCCACCATGGGTCTTCAAGGAATTCTCCTCCATGCTTGCCCCCGCAATCACTCTCATCTTCAACAAGTCCCCAGCCGAGGGCAGAGTGCCATCTTGTTTCAAAGAAGCTGTGATATCTCCTATTCCCAAATGTTCCAAGCCTCAAAGTGTCTCAGACTATAGACCTATCAGCCTCCTACCATAGCTGTCTAAGGTCCTCGAGAAGCTGATCGTGAGCAGACTCGTCATGCCAACGTTCAAGAGAAAATCGACCAAGACCAATTTGCTTTCGTCAGAGGACCTGGTAAAGGGACAACTACAGCGCTGACACTTCTCTATAACAAAATAGCTTCCTTCCTCGACGGGAAATCAGGCGCTGTGGGACTTCTTTCCACCGATATCTCGAAGGCATTCGACACGCTTCCATTCTCCACTATTTTTGAGACTGAATTATTTCGACCTACCACCAACCGCAATTACCTGGATCCGTAATTTCCTATCCAACAGAAGACAATTCGTTCGTGTTTCAGGCAACACGTCTGCGTGGATCTCAGTCACGTCCGGCGTCCCTCAAGGTAGCGTGATTGGTCCCGTTTTGTTCGTTAAGGCAATGAACAGCTTGAGGCCAGTCACGCCTAACTCATGGATGATCAAGTACGCCGACGATGTGAGCCTGCTTCATTTCACGAGAGATCGTGAGAATGACTGCCTCCAAAAAGAATGGGACAACATTTCTTTGTGGGCCCAGTGTGCCGGCATAAAGATTAACCTCGAGAAGTGCTGGGTTATGGACTTCATCACGAAGCGGGGCCTCAAATTCCCTGCAATCGTCAACGAAGCCAGTAACCAGGTACCATCTCGAACTGAAGCCAAGCTATTGGGCATGACTCTCAGCGACAACCTAAAATGTAATACACACATAAAGAACGTCTGCCGAGCCGCCAACAAGCGCATATACATTCTCAGAAACCTGAGAAGATCTTCCTGTCCTAAGAAGACAATGGCTCAAGTATACTCCACCCTAATTAGACCCGTGATTCTATACGCCTACCCTTCCTTCTGCAACATTCCCGACTACCTCGCAGAAAAACTGTACAGCATCGATCGACGTGCTCTTCGTATCATCGGCTGCGACGAGCCACACTCAACGCTACAGCAGCAGGCTGATCTAACATGCAAAAAGCTGTTTAAGAAAATCCTCAACCATCAAGGCCACCCTCTTTGCTGCATGTTCGAAGAGCGGGCGCCGACTACACGCAACAATTGCCCTCTTGGACCACCTCTGGCGCGCACCAAAAGATTCAAGAACTCATTCATAAAGTATTGTCTGATCTTCATTCTCTGTTCCTTATTGTACTGCGCTTGCCGACTTCACTTTGTAAGCCAATAAAGCATTTTTTTTAGTACACGACCCATGCACAACATTAGGTCGGGAAGATACTACTATGGCCTCGGAGTCCTACCAGGACTTAGGGAGGTCAAGTATGCGCCTGAGGATGTGGGCACTTCCGAGAAGCGCTGCCTTAAGCAAGTCGGGTACATAGTGGTGTCCAGGGATTTGTGCGAGATATCCCTGCAGCTGTGTTGTATGTGCACCAAGGGCTCCCACGACGATTGGCATGACCTTTACTTTAATGTTCCACAATTTCTGTATTTCCATCTTTAGATCTTGGTATTTTTCAATCTTCTCGCGTTCCTTTTTACTTATATTGCGATCGTCTAGCACTGCTATATCGATTATAATTCCTGTTTTCTTGACCTTGTCGACGAGTAGTATGTCAGGTCTTCTTGCTGTTATTAGTCTATCAGTTCGAATCTCATAGTCCCACAGTATTTTTATCACATCATTGTCCTCCACTGATCTCGGCTCATGCCTCCATGGTTGCTTGCTGACTTGAATGCTGTATTGTTCGCATATACTTCTGTGTATCAATTTTGCAACTTCGTTGTGGCGTCTTAGATACTCAGTTGCGGCCAATTTCGAACACGAAGTCAAGATGTGTGTCACCGTTTCATCCGCTGAATTGCACATTCTGCACTTAGGGTCTGATGATGATTTTATGATGTATGTTGCATGAGCCTTGGTGTTGAGGGCTTGGTCTTGTGCTGCTGTTATGAGTGCCTCAGTTTCGATTTTCAAATTCACTGATTTCATCCATTCATAGCATGCCGTTGTTGTTGTAACCTCTTTCATCTGTCTTTTGTATTGTCCATGAAGAGCCTTATTGTCCCATCTTAAGAGCCTGTCTTCGCTTGTCTTCTTCCTCCAATCCGCGGTAGTTTCCGACTTCGGCTTATAGAGACCGCCGCTCTTCACCATCGCCAGCAGTGGATCGTTGCTATGGGTAATGTAGTCTCTAAGGCTTCTGTCTTCTCCTTCCATAACCTCAGTGACATCTTTCAAACCCCTTCCTCCCCGAACCCGCGGAAGGTAGAGGCGATCGACGTCTGCTCGCGGATGGAGGCCACCGTACATATTCATTAACTTTCGTGTTTTTCTATTTAGTTCTTCTAGTTCTTGTTTGGTCCACTTGATTATTCCTCCCGTGTAGCTGATGACCGGTATTGCGTACATGTTAATGGCTTGTATCTTATTGATTGCATTTAACTTTGACTTTAGTATCTTTCTTAGTCTCTTTTTGTATTCTGTACCAGCTTTCTTCTTAGCTTTGTCATCCATGTTGGTCCGATACTGTGGTATGCCCAGATACTTGTATCCTTCGTTACTAACATCTGGTATGCATACTCCGTCAATTTCGACACCATTGCTGCGAGCTACTTTTCCCCGGTGGATGACAATGCGGGCACATTTATCGACTCCAAATTTCATTTTGATGTCGTTGGAGAATATATTCACGGTATTTATAAGACAGTTTATATCACTTTCTGTTCTACCGTAGAGTTTCAAGTCATCCATATATAGCAGGTGATTGATTCTTTGTCCGCCTTTTAGCACGTATGCCTGTTTGGTTTTGTGTAGTAGCTCACTCAGAGGATTCATAGCCATACAGAATAGTAATGGGGAGAGCGAATCACCTTGAAAGATCCCTCTTCTGACTGTCACTTCGCCTATTGTGTCCTTCATATGTGTCAATGTCGTCTGCCAATATCCCATTGATTTCTTTACTAGCGCTTGTATAGCTCCGTCAATCTTATATATCTTCATACACTTAAGGATCCATGTGTGGGGTATTGAATCGAAAGCCTTGCGATAGTCAATCCACGCCATTGACAAGTTCGTGTTACGTTTCTTATTGTCAGATGTTATTGTCTTGTCGATGGCGAGCTGGTCTTTTGTTCCTCTGCATTTTGAACGTGCTCCTTTTTGTTCTGGATTCATGATGTTATTTGCTGTTATGTGGCCGTTTATCTTGTTGGCCAACACTCCGGATAAGAGTTTCCACATTGTTAGGAGACACGTAATAGGCCTGAAGTTATCTGGTGATGATGGCTTGTTATTGTCTTTTTGAATTAACAATGTGCGACCTTTGGCTAGCCATTCAGGAAGCGTGTGGGTCTGTCGCAACAATTGGTTGAAGCATCGCACGAGTCTTGGATGTAACTTCGTCAATTTCTTGATCCAGAATATCTGCACATTGTCTGGACCAGGTGCTTTCCAATTGGACATGTTAGAAAGCTTGTTCTTTATATCTTCCTCCGTAATCACTGTATCATTTTGGTCTTCTATTGTTTGGCATTTTTGCTCAATTTCATGTAGCCATTGGGCATCAGTATTGTGTTGTGCATCTACTTCCCAAATGCCTCGCCAGTAGTGCAGAAGTTGCTCTTTATCTTCAATTTGAGATTCCTCGGGCATTTGGTCGCCACTGAATTGTCTATATACTTTGCGTGGATTTGCTCTGAATGCTTTATTGATTCTATATTGTTCATTTCTATCCTCGTATCTTTTAAGTCGATGACTGACAGCCATTAGTCTCTGTTTAACGTCTTCCAGAACTTCTTGAATACATCTTGATTGCATATGGTATTTCCGAACCATATATGCCGGGATTCTTCCGTTATTGTCCTTTGCAGCCTTTAGTCTATTTACTTCAGCTCTAAGTGTTTTGATGGTATTCTGCAATCTGCGTTTCCATGGTGGCGTACTTCCTTGATATTATTATTAATAATATTAATCATATTAATCATATATTAATTAATAATATTATATTGATATGAATTATTATTAATATTAATCATAAACGATCCTGAGCAGAGTGATGTTCCAGCATGCTTCCAGACGATTCTATAGGTGATTTTGTGATTTCATCTTCATTTGTCGGCCACATCATTGATTTTCATAAATTGATATTCGTTTCGAAAGATTTATCTTTCATGTTATCAAGACACCAGTCTCATTATATAAAGCATCCACTTGTTTACCAGTTTATCAAGAATTTTCTGTTCTATTCAGTAAACTTTTCGTGACTTATGGTCCACAATTATCACTGCAGTTACAATCATTTCAGGTGCAATTCATTGATGCGATGATATCACGTCAATGATTGCATATTGTTGTTGCATGCGTCCAATGTAAGTTATTATCAAGTATTGAAAGTTTTCCTTCTCATGGATTCACAGGCAGAATCGCAAACTATAAACACTAAATGACACATTCACAAATGACTCTGCCTTCAAATCATTTTGTCTCCGCTATGAATATATGTTGGAGATTATTTCATGTCCGCTCTAGATAACATAGATATCTAGCAATCCGACCTCTATGGCTGTAGCGTATTCAATTCATGCCAGCCACCACAGAGACAGATTCATTAGCGTGGGGGTTAGTCTAAAGCGGACATAATCTATCCCAGCCATTGTATGCAATGGCAGCAAGCAATAGAGATTGACATAGATATTCGTCTCTCTTTGGCATGTGTGACTGGCAGCGAAACCACGAACATCGGCGGTCAGATTGTAGACAGACCTGTCCACAGAATTAGATTGTTTAACCGCATCACTTTGCTAGAAGTGCAAACTGATTCAAAACCATGGCACATGCTGGAAGTTACTAAGTGGGCAAATACACCGCTTGCGGATTGCTGTGAATTTCTTCAAAATGCTCCGATTGCCGCGATTCCTTCAGATTCGAAGAATTCGGATCATTGCGCACAAGTTTTCTCGATAATGTTGGTCTTTACGATCATTATTAAAAAGTATATCAGGCACACGAAAAAACGTTCAGAACTTGACATCGACTGTGTCTCTTAGTTGTGTGATCCGGTTGATGACAGTCAGTGAAACTTCGCACAATTTGGCGTGTTTAATGTTGAGTTGGCTGCTTATTGTTCGGTTGCTATGGCATTGTGTCAGCAGATTGTGCCATTTTATTAACGCAAAATGTTCCAAAATATGCCATTTCATTAGCGTTGCAAGTTCCAATGTTTCCTTTTTAGTCAAACAGAAGAAGAGACGACCTGTCTAATTCTGTAGGCCTGTCAATTGAAAAGCACATATCTTTGACTCATTTTTTCTCCGCGGTAAATTCGTCAAATGGAAATATTATTCAGGCCATTTGACTCCTCACGATTTAAATTTGCTGACTGACTGTGTACGTTTTATGTGGTATCACATCAATCTTCTTGTTCTTCGGAATTCAGGCTTGAATTCGCATTACGTTCAATGGAAAATTGATGTTCCTGCCAATCGAGACTAGTTCTAGCTGCGACCATCAGCATTGAGGAAAGTCATCCCTAGACCCAAACACGAAAACAAAGCAATTTATTTATGTGCTAACCACCAATTGAAAATTGCAAAATGCCTCAATAAAGGAAAATGTGGCACGAAGTTACATCTCCACAAAAATAACATTCAATATCATGTCATGAAAATCAAAAGAAAAACGCTAAATAACTTCTGAATTGGGACTAAAATCTCAAAAAGAAAAATTTGAATAGGCCGAACATACAAAAGAACTTGTTTAAAGCAAGTCAGTCGACTTGCAAACATGAAATGACAATTTTAAATAGGACAGCATACCAGGAACAATATAACTAAGAGCATGTTCACAGCTTGTCATAAGGAACCGCATAAAATGCACCGTACATGTACAATTGTACATGCTTGACTACCACAATAGCAAAGTAGATATAGGCCGACATTCACCATGCTTGTTGTTGCAATTGACTAAGGTTTGCTCTTTTTAAAATGCAAGAATAACGGCACTCATCAATGAAAAGTGTCCTATTCGACTAGGATTAGGATCGGAATGTCGGAAAGTCATTGGATTCGTATTGAATTGTAAAGAAATTCTTGAAATAGTATTAGATTATCCGGAAAATTCTTGGATTCGTATTGGATTAACATTAAGTCTCGGATCCTCGTCATGCATTCCTCACCCTGTCAACGTCTGAGGAATTTGCCAAGTTCTGAATCTAACATAGCAATATTAACAGTCCGGGAGATAGCGCGAACTTGTGCACGGAACGAGGTAGCACATAAAACTTTCACTTAGCATAGACTGCATAGTACACCTCTAGCCTACTGCAAAATTTCGCGTATGCCGCATCAGATCATTTGCTTTTCAGAAATAGAGAGGAGGACAAAATCCTATGTATTTCCAATGGTAAAATTGTGACATCTAAGGTGTTTACTCCATTTTTTCGAGTTTCTGCTCATAAAAAATATACAAATTGGTATCTTGTTGAAGTGGTTATTATAGAAATCATCTACAGATCATGATCTTTCAAATGAGCTATCACTCAGTGACAGACGATGAAGTAAAGTGGACAAACATACACTATTAGTCTGAGTATATCAACAATTTTCCTGAAACTTTTCTGTTAAAATTTGCAGCTACACCAACAAAAAGTGTCTGTTTGCACACATTACTTCATTCTCTGTCACTGAATGATATAGTAGCTCATTTGAAAGATCATGATCTGCAGATGATTTCTATAATAACCATTTCAACAAGATACCAATTTGTATATTTTTTATAAGCAGAAACTCGAAAAAATGGAGTCAACACCTTAGATGTCACAATTTTACCATTGGAAATACATAGGATTTTGCTATCCTCTCTGTTGCTGAAAAGCAAATGATCTGATCCGGCATACGCGAAGTTTTGCTCTAGGTTGCAGTTGTACTCTGCTATGTGAAAGTTTTACGTACTACCTCGTTCCCTGCACAAGTTTGCGGTAGTTCCCGGACTATATCACTAAGTGCAGCCATCAATTCAATTAACACTTTCTACATTTACATCGTGGCTACATAAGTTTGAGTACATCATTAATTCATTTAATACATGCATCAGTCATTGAAAATGACATTAGAGAAAACATTGTCACTGTGAAATTTCAGCAGTGCTATCGAAAATTCACGATTTTAGAATAGATATTTGAATAGTTCGCAGATGTTCTGAAAAAAACAGATGACATGGTAGGCAATAACTTTTTCACGTATTTGAACACGGGTGTTGCATTATACAGTATAGATCATGGGTGTAATAGGATTACGCTCACTAGTTTGTGGAACTCTGCATATTTTTCTACAGATAATTAATGTAGGAAGACATAAATCACAACAGCTATTTGATCAAAGATTCGAAGCGACCTGAATTTTGCGCTCATTTCTAGCCAATTTGCAACATGTAACTCAATGGCAAATAGTAAATGTTTACTTGTAGTGACAAGTGCACTCGGCAAACCAGGTAATGATGTAAATGTACCTTATGGGTGTCAAGTGACATCTTACGAAAAGACTGTATTCGGCGACTACTTATTGTTGAGTATCTTGCAACCTGTGACACTAGAATTCACACTAGAATTTACTTGTCTGTGAACATAAGTGATACAGTAGAATTCGGTGAATATATCCAACTCACTTAATAAATTGTTGCAGTGCTATCGGAATGGAATTGATAGACGGCACGCACATATGCACAATAACTGCAAACTGTAGGTAGCGTCTAGCAATCTTCTGCTACATCAACACTTTTACCTGTGCATTTATGAAAAAATGGGTACCAATTGTTAAATTAACATTCAAGCTTATATCATTGAATTACACAGATAAGTGCAACGTGTCACGAGACAAAAATGGTCCATATGCTTTGATATTTTGATGCTTTTTCCAATGTGTTGCGTAATTTCCAAGGTAATTCGGTAATTTGCTTTGGAAGACGGATTTAACGTATATGATCCTAGATTTGCTCAAAAATCGCGTACCTGTGCACGATCATATAGTTAGGAACCAATTTTCATATTATTATGTTGATGCTTCGCCATCAGAGTTAACGGTGCTTGTTTACATGATGTCCAAAATTCTAACCAATTTCATAAATTTGAAGAAAAAATTATTTACTGATAAGATATTGAAATACTAATTAGTTTTCTCCTAAATCCAAGCTGATGTATTCAAAACATGAATGAACAAGTCTGGTCAATTTACTAGATTGGAACTGGCACAAATTACATAATAACTTGTTTAAAAGATTTCATAACAAGATGTCCTCAAACTTGAATATTTTAATCACAAAAAGGTCCTGCGCTAAATCCAATTTCCTTATTTCAAAAGCACTCTACAATCTTTATAACTATAATAGCTTAATATTGTAGGGTTACAAAGAGTCCTGCGTCATAAAGGACAGTCCTATAATCCTTTATTTGCCCTGTATTTAAAGAATGGGCATGAAAGCGTTAACAGAGCGAGTTAGAATCAAGCTGGCGTTTCGCTCGTGGGTGACCAGGGCGGTGACTACAGAAACAGGCTGCATGTAGAAACTCTTCGAAGCATTCTCCTGGCATGCTCTGATTATAACATGATTCGTGAGAGATTTATTCACAGCTATTATAGGACACACGTATGTTGAAAATCACTGCATCTGTCACAAAATATTCATTTAGATTTTAGCTGCAATAAAGAATGTGTTGTGTTCCATATACAGTTGTTAATACTGAATAAATGAGATGCAGAGATGCTACTATGAATGTCATTTATTGCTACATGTATGAGACGGCAATCCTCCTTAATACGCTGTCGCTGTTCATAAGATGAAAAAGGACAATCAAAATTTTCTACACAGTCCAGCAGAAGCAGTGCATCGAAAATCATCTGAATATGCCTAGAAAAATCTGATAGAAACATCAGAAAACCTATTTAATTGGAAAGATTGTCACCAGAATAGCGATTTCGGTAGTGATTGACAAGATGGCACTCTGTTACAGAGGTACTGAAGTCATTATGAGGCCATGAATCGCTACAAATTCATGAAAGGTCATTTTGAACTGTTGTGCAAAATCAAAAGGTTATATAGGCACCTGATTAAAGAATATAGGGCGTCGTCAGCCATTCTGCCAAAGTCGATTACTAATAATCTAGATGCAAATACTTTTCATACATTTCTTTCGCTTTTGCTAGAATTGACCATCTCTAAAATTTATTTTCTGTTGTTGTAGTTCAAGTTTCACCAAACAGTTTATTTAAACGAATAGAAAAGAAAATTTTGATGTAAGCTGTTCACTAACTTATTTCGTTAAATCATATTGAAGCAAATAGGAATGGAGATTAGTGCTCTGAACTGTGTGAGAATGATTTAAAAGGACATTGAAATATAGTATCAAATTGTGAAAGAAGGCTGCGGGTCTAGATTTTTGTCGAGCTCGAGTCCGGGCTCATTTCAGTAGAAATGTGACTAAGTCCTTTATACTACATTGCGTCACTACAAAATAGTAAATAATAGCTTCTTCATACGATGCTAACTGCATTGATTGAAATGTAATAACAACAAATTCTGATTCACCTGAACTCCTGAGGAAAAAATCAAGGAAGACTGAAGAAAGACCATGTGAGAAAGTCAGTGTAAAGCTGAGAAAGGCATGGGATGCAGTAAATAAGTGACATTTTGCGGAGACATGTTCTTTCTTCGAGCAGACAATATTCGATGAGTGCAGTTTCGAGTCTCGGCAACATACTGCGCGCCAATACACAACAAGAGTTGCCGGCAGATTACTATTTTTTGTATTTCACACAACACGTCAATAGTGACCAGTAATTAAATGAAAGTACGAGTAGTATCAATAGCAAGCGATTTGACGTGAAAAGACGTGGGAAGATTATATTTCAAGTCATAATTTCAACTTTAATAGTGAATTTGCTCATAGAAACATCGGAAGGAATGCTGTTAACTGGACTTCATTCTCAACTTCCCTCTCAATTGAAGTGTGAATATGTGAGAGGCAATAAATAATCGGGCGTTAAACTATGCAATTTTCAATCTAGAAACATTAACGTTAACATGTTAAACTTGATAAGTTACATGTAACCGTGCTGTGAAAATCACCGTTTTAGATTTTGCCAGACATGCTTCATAGTGCACTATCCTATTAAAACACAAATTGTGGACTGTATGTGAACTGCTGTTTGTATTTATCACTTAAATCATCACTTGTGAAATTTTTAATATGACAAGCCTTAACAACAAACTGTTCATCCAATAAATTACGTGTCAATGGTTTGGTCGTTCTTTCTTATAATCCACAAATGGTGCCGATACCAAACCAGACATTCAACACAGCTCAAGTATTCATTGATTTATGAACCCAAATTCCAGTTTCCGTGGTATATTGTCATTATCGTATAGGTTCAGCTAATTTATGTTTATTGTGTAGGTTCCTTTTTGTCATATCTGCAATGTCTTCTATGAACGGTCTTCTCAAACAGCCTGAATGCCATCGTGCGTACTTCAATAAGCTCTACAATAGGGATCTACAATAGGGTTAACGATTCGATGACGAACAAGGTTCTGGATCTCAACTCGACTAGTTTGACCTATCATTTCTGAAACAGAGAATCGATGAACTACTGAAGCTCGACAACCAAATCAGTGACATCAACTCAAACGAAACTGTAGACAATGACGTTTTTATGAAAGAGTTTGAGGTTGATAGCGATATTATGAGAGATAATATCCAAAAGATTTCTGAAGTAGAGGCATTTTTATCAAATCATAGGCCTTCCTCATTGACCAAATCTGATACAACCTCGTGTAGACCCATTTCAACATCATTTAGTCACGCCAAGTTGCCAAAGCTAAATCTAGCACATTTTGATGGCTCCGATGTAAGAAAATGGTCAGAATTTCACAATGTTTTCAAGGCCGAAATTGATTCCAGGTCTGATCTAGAAGAAGTTACCAAGTTCAGATGTTTGACAAGTATTTTGCACGACATCGCTCAGGAGCGAGTCAGTCATTATCGATCCTCTAGTGCATCATACGGCATGGCTTTAGAGAAACTTCGTACTGATTTCAGGGATGAAAGTAAGACAAAAAATGTTAAATCGAATCTCTCAATAACATTCATCCATCCGATGACTCGGGTCCCAAGTTTACATAGTTTTCTTGACAGCATCAATTTTGATGTTGACTCTCTAAGACAGTTGTCACTTGACTCTTCCATATGTACAGTCCGTTCATTAAGCCGTCATTATTGAGGAATATTCCAAGAAATATGCAGATGAAGGTTTTAGATGCCATTCACGGTAGACAGCCAGATCTTGATGAGTTCATTTCGCTTTTGGAGCTTGAGGCTCGTAAGCTCAATGAGCAGTTGAAAGTGAATGGAGCAGAAATCAATCAAAGGGCGATTCAGATCAAAGTGCGCAAAATATGCATCTGAACAGGTCCCAAGAATACATAAGTTAAATGCTTTCTGCAATACAAATGCCATCTGAACGGACAACAAAAACTCTCAAACTGAATCTGTTGGGTTTGGAAGTAACGGCTCTCAACATCGATGGAAAATTGCTCGTTGTAGAGTGGAGAAATGCGGTTGATTTGATTGGCTGCCTGTGATTGCCTTTCTTACGATAAAGTAGTGACAACTGATTCATTAAAGAGTGTAATTTGTGATTAAAAGGTGTATCTGACATAGACTGTTATCGACTACACTTGAAACATCATATTATCGCTGAAAACTAAGACGATATGATTCTAAATGTCATCAGATGCAGGTTTTTCCTTTAACGTGCAACTGAACACAATTTGTGCAGTTCAAAAATCAAATGTGCAACTGTATTTCTTGATTTGTGCAGTTGAAAAATTGTAGTGAGAAACAGTGCTAGATTAAAGAAGTGGCATATGTGATGGATATGAAATATGAATGACAATTACGCAACTCATGCAATAAGTAATTATAAAAAATACATAAAACTATTTGTTCAAAACTGAATTTTGCAAAAAGATTGAACTTTTACGCTCTAGGTGCACATTTGGAAAAGTTCAATTAGCCCTCAGCGCGACTCTTTCATCAGGAGGCTAAGGCCGGAAGCACACAGAAGAAGTCAGAAGCCATCTATCGCAAGTCGCGTCATGATCCTTCATGAGCCATAAGTCATGTTGACAACATTTTTCATTTGACAGATTGTACATGTACGAACCGGCAAAAGATGAAAATAGAAGATATTTTTCTAATTCTTGAAAGAGCATAAAGCATAAGCATAAAGAATGACGCGTTACACCCACAACGTCGGTTCTATTGAAGATCATCGCTCAAGGGTTTTCGACTAAGTGACGGATTATTGCTTATGGCATGGCACATGGCATATGACTTATGGCTTATGGTTTATCCTGTTTGCCTCCGTAATCACAGGCGGATGATGGCTTTTTGCTTTTGGCATAAGGCTTCTTCTGTATGCAAGCTCTCATTAAATCTTTAATGTTGGAATTCTGTCTACGGCTCATGGTTTATGGCTTATCGTGTGTACCTCCGGCCCAAGATGACAAACTTGTTTACGACTCGATGCTCGCGCGATTCCGAATGTTTTCCGATTTACAGTGCATCTTCGATTATCCGGATGGTCAAAACCCAATAGGTCAGTCAAAGATCCGGATAAGCGAAATAGCCGGATAAGCGAATTTTTAAATCCCATGTTAGCAAAAGCTTGTGGGCTTAGGTCAAAGACATTTGATTATATACCAAGATCCCCGTAGAATATGATCTACGTATATCCATGTAATCTGTATGCATGTATCTATCTTGCATATCTACCTAGAATGTAATACTTGATATATTTGATTCCGATTTTTCGACTGTTTAATGAAATTATGAGCATCAATTGTACATGTCTGCTATATATTCACTGTCGTTCCTATTAAAGCACATAAATACACGTACACAAACAATGACCGTGAAGTGAGACCATGAATTGAAAGTGATTTTTAATAGAGCTGTATCCCAGCTTTGACTAGCATGCATAACCTACTTAAGAATGCTCCAATCATTTAGCTGCTTGCCTATTATTTGACCCAGGTGAGAACCGCACATTGAGCAAAAATTAATTGCTGGTAAAGCAAGAGTACTTCGTGTATGTGTTACCTAAAGAGGAGAGGAATGCTAAAATGAAAATTTGATTCCATGTATGTGCATGTACATGTTTTGATGGAATCACGGAGAATCGAACGGATTCTGAAATTACGTCCGGATAATCGAAATCCGAATAATCGGTATCCGGATAATCGAAGATGCACTGTACTTGAATTCAATGATTAGAAATTTGCAGTTAGTCTATCCTGCATAATTTTTTTATATCTATACAGTTGAAAACTTCCATTGAATTGAGACCATGAGACGGTTCTCCTAATCAGACATTAACATTACTACTACCCTATCAATTAACACCATATTCTGATTGTAAATGTTTGGGAATAGTGTTATTATATGTTATTATTATACAGTGTTATATGTGTGAATCAGAACACATGGAAAGTCGTAAACAAGGCATAAAAGTCTTTCACTAGAATTACAGCTACCACTTTTGCTTGTAAGACTATACTGTCAAATGAAATCCGGATATATGCAGCAACATCGTTTTGACTCTACTAGGCGGAACGTCGGAAGCAGCGTGGGCGACACACAAGGACACTCAAGTTCTCGGCATATTTCATGCGCTACAATGAAGCATCTACTAATAATTTTAGTTCCAAATCATAATTATTTTGGTATTTATCAACCATATTTTATAAAATATGACTGCAGGCATTTACCGCTTCTTCCATCATTCTTGTATAATAAGCAAAATTAAAACCATTAGGGCTATAATAGCGCTTACAAAATATGAGGAAATCTGTGTTGCAGGCTATATGAGGGCGGAGCTGCTAACGGGTTGGTTCATGCAGTGTCCATGATAAAAGTAAATCAGGCATCAATATTCTCATCGACAAATTTATACGCTTTTACTACGAGGATGTCATATTATAACATCATAAGAACTTGCTACACTTGACAGCATGCATGATTCGCATAAATCGTGAACTATGCGAACATGTTTGATGCTGTTGTGTAAAATCGTATATTCCTGTTTCCTCAGATAGTATAGTCCTTAAATAGCATATTCCTTAGATTATATATCTGAAGATGACTAGAATGGAAATTGACTCAAGGTTGCGGCACATCCGGGAGAACTAAGTTGGGGCATGAACCACCAATAAAAAGCTTAGAATTGCACATGTGACAGATTCTAATCTTATGATTCGGCAATTGACAAGGGTATCTAAGTGAAAATGAGTGCGATTTTTGTGCCACTATTGTGCACCCTTGCTTCCATTCTAGAGGTTTTATTGTTTCTATCAATTTCTATGGGTTCATCAGATAATGTTTTCAAGCGTTTTAAGTGAGAGGATTGTGACTTTCCATGAAAATTTATGTTCACCTGGCCCACGGTTGACAAGACGCACCGAGAAGAAGCGTCAATTGTTCTGACGTAGCAGTGTGAAATAATACACTTTTTAAAATTAATCAAGCACCATACTTAGGAATTAGCCTACCGTAACAAAAGCTTAATCCGGGGCAAACCATCGGAAGCGAAAAACAAAAGGCTAGGATTTGTATTAAGGGGAGAATTTACGATAGAATCCGATGCCACAAGAAATTCAGGCCTACTGAACACAAGTTTACTTCAGTAAAACCGTGACGGGCCTTCGGCGTCCTGCACCTTTGTACCTGAGAAGGCGCAAGGCGCCGAAGGCCCGTCACGATTTTACTGAAATAAACTTTGTCACATCGAGACCAAAATTTTCTTTCCCGGGAGTTGGACATCATAAACTGTCTTATTGCAAACGGCAAACTATCCCGTTGCCTGGTCAATTATGTGATGCTTGTACTTGATTACAATTCTGATTATTCCGTAATTATTCGGTAGATTACCAAGAAAAGTCTTTTTTTAATAAAGACAGGAATGAAAAGGATGATCTTATTAAGCTATGAATGATTGAATTAATTAAGTGGTTCCAATACTCTGGAGTATCTCCACCAAGAGGAAAGCAGCGAGAAGTCAAGTTTGAATACCAAATTTTGAGCAGCTATAATGTTTTCTTAAAAACCCTGATTATATCTACACGTAGGCCTGCATGGCTGAAAAATAATATCATTCAGCCATCCCTAAAATGTCATACACAGTATAGGCCTACATACGGCTGTAAATGCTGAACTTAAACGGGAGAGAAAAGCTGTCTAGGGGCGTTCATGATGTTTGACAACCATTAAGCACGCAGGGTTGGCCCGGACTTCTCGAACAGACGAATATCCATAAAGAACTTGATACCCACAAGTATCTCATCAACTTAGAATAAATTTCTATGGTCAACTGATCCAAGCTGGCAATTATCCATCAACTCCACTTGAAGACTGCAACGAAGAGGACGACACCGACGGCGCTGGAGTGATGACCTCCAAGAGCAGCTGCTCTGCATCTAATATCGCAGTTGACAAGCACGGCACGAGATGGGCGGACGTGGAGACGCTGGATGTTGCCGACTTCTCACGATCCTGACTCTCAACAATGAGGATGGGCATGGGCAAGGCCAAAACTATCATAGTAATCGCTTCATTTCAGGAATATCTATCACATAAAGCAATGAATATAAATCAAAGCAATTGAGACAGGCCTACAATGTTTTCATCAGAATTTGAGAAAGATGACATCGTACGTTCTTTCATTTTCAAATTATGCAGAGCATGATCCATCATTTATCCTAATTTAAAATCGGAAAGTCACAGCCTATGAAAAACCACGTAGTATGCATTTTTCCTTGGTGCTCAGGTGAAATACAAAAAGCACTCTTTATATTTCAAGTTTCATAATACTTTTTTGTCAATGAGAAACATGAAAGATAATGTTTTTGTTCCATAATGCCTTAAGAGAAAGGAAATATTAAAGGTATTTAAACAAGCAAGATGCAACATTTTCAAAACACATTTTCATATCAAATTGTCATCATGATATCGAGTTTGCTTCGGAGAGAGGCGGTTTTGTTCTCTATATCGACCGCGTTCGATAACGTTTCCAAGAAGAAGTGATTGAAAACATAGCGGAAACTATGAAAATGCATCTTTATGACCGTAAGATGATAAAATTGAAATGAAGATAATAAGTTTTACTAATGAATTACTAATGAAACTTGAAATACGATTGCTTCATAAGATGACTTATAAACGATATTATTTACAAGTTTTCAATCATAACAGTGAGCACTAAATTCAGATAATTCTTTATTTCATGCGTGATTTCTATTTGAGGACGGATTAGGGCCTATATATAATTATTCTCCATGATTGAAAAACGAATTCTTTTCGAGAAAATGCAGTACAATCCTGATTTACTTGATTACTGATTTACTGATTTACGTAAGCTGCACCAGTGTTTTCAAGATGTGAATATTTGTGAAGAGGAATTTTCCTTTTTTGATTAATAGCAATAAAAGAAGAAAATGACACATGAGCATTCTAAACTCGAACATTTGCTAGCCTACATCTTTTCGGGAATTCAACGCTTTTAATCACTCTCTCAGTTAAATGAAATCTACAAAATTTCCATCATGAAAAATCGAATGCAGCCTCACGCAGCATCAATCCACTACTCCCTGTTAATTCACTTGAAAGCTGACCTACTTATGAAGTGAATGCGTGTACTATCGAACTTACTTTTCAGTTGCAATGTTTGATTTATTCGATGCTGCTCACACTTTTCTTGCAATTTTTCTCCAATATTTTCTCTCATCGTCGCCGTTGTATTTCCATCTACGCCAACTGCCGAATTAAGGGATGTAGTAAGAATGAAAAAAAATAATCCATTTTGATGACTCAAGAAAAATGTTGAAATGGACATGGCAATTGCCTCGTCAGGGGTCAATGAACTACTACTGCTGGCTTAGGTGACACAGCCGTGCGGTAATTTTGCAAGAAGCATACGAGGCTAAATCCAGAACCGAAGGTAATTCTTTAACGCTGCACTAACATCAAGTAGAGTCTGACGCAATCTTGTGGCTTAGAATATACACGTGCAACGAACGATTAACAATAGACCATAAATGTGTCTCGTTTCTTAAACTGATCGAGTAATATTTTCAGTTTTATTCCAGAATTTAACGTCGTGTTGTGATTGGCTATCATGTTGAGCTCTTATTGGTGGATGTCAGATATGTAGGACAATATCAACTTTCCATTTACGAGGATAAGAAAGAATAAATTCCACTGCTTATGTGTTATTGCTGGATGCGGGACGGCCTCTCCCAACCCTGCCCTTGCTCGTGAGCGAACTTATCGGTCAGTGAACAATTGACCACTACTTTGCTGAGGATTTTTAGAATTAATGAGGATCTTCAACAAAAATCGCATAAAATCTAAATTTTTGGTGTTTCATTTAAATTATACCAATTCGGCTACGCAATAGTTGAACGGCCCCAAGAATAATTTAGCTGTCTTGCGAGAAACAAGCAAATTATCTACAATGTATTTCAAATAGATATTGAAAAGTGTTAAAACAGATTACCTAGATCCAGGCCCGCATCCAGATTTTTGGCCCAAAAGGCGAAAAAGTTAATGTCAACATCATCAACCATGAGAAGACTGCAATCTTGAATTAATTACAGTATACCTGTATTTGTAGTTTAAATGATTGCTGCTATTTAAGTTAATTAATTATGTAATGAAAGACTCTAATGCATGATAATGCAAACTCCTGTATATATTGTGTTACATTTTCTTACAGTGATCAACTGTCGCATTATGCTTATACATGAAATTACAAGTTGCATAATTATTAGAAAAGCATTATAAATATGAAGTAACCTAATTTTGTTTGAATGTATTACACGTATATCAGACGATTTAAGACTGCATGAAGCCTTTCTATGATAATAAGTTTGAGTATTAAATCACTATATGATCTTGCAGCACATGATCACTTCACAAAGAGAACATCAATTTAGAAAATCCAATCATTTTTCTATTGGTACTGCATCGAGAGGGTTCAACAAAAGAAAGATATCGTGAGACGGTGAAGATGATTCTTTCAAAGAAATTTAAGGATTCAAATATTTCATATAAATTGTTGTTTACAAATGCAACTTAATCATGCAAACCTGACATCAAAGTAATCCTGACACTGCTATAGTATAGGATACGATTTGATTGATTCGTTTTATTGATTGTATATTGATCATATAGAGAACTTTTTTAGAAGAGGGGCACAAAAATTAACAAGGGACCTGCCTAGATCCCACCAAAATATACAAAAATTAATGCAATTTCAACTTCTTTATTTATCTCGATGTAGATAATCGATGGATCACGCACAGACTTGTAAATGGACCAGAATTTCCGACTCGGTTCGGCCAAATGAGGAGAGTTTGACCACTCCTGTTTCATTGAAAAATGAAGGCATGCCAGTTCAAGACCAGTAGTTTATAGGATTGCGATGCAGCAGGCAATAAGCTTGAGATGTAATAGGCCTACTACCATCACGGTTGACTTTTTTTTGAGTATAAATAATATGTAAGTTTGCAAGTTACATTTTCGTCATTAACTAATAATAACATGTAAAACGAAAACTTGGGATATTTAAACCAAGGCTGATGGGAGAAAAAATCGAATTTAAACTGATATACATTTGGTTGCATTTTTGGCTTTTTGATTTCAGATTCATGTGCTTCGTGCGTATGTACATCTATGTAGCAGCCAACTCGGTTTGATGCATTTAAGCCCTACATATTAGTTTGCACCATGGGATTCAAGCATCCGTAGTCAAATCATTTATACTGATGGGTGCATGGATGTATATAGATTATAGATCTATCTTTCAGCATGCAAAAACGGCAATAACTCACCCCAGATTTCAAAGCACTGAGTTCCATATGAGATAATTCCTCACCACTTATGTTTGACATTGCATTCTTTATATCAGTAGACCCGAAGGAATTTCTGCGCAACCATTCAAGGACTTTGCTTGTGTTAGTGGGTCTTGCGCTCTTGGCTCTTTGTGGTTCAACCACACATTCTTGAAGACTTGAGAGAGTTGTTAGAACTCTGTGTTTGTGATTTCTCCACACGACAATGCTTTCCCCTGCATCAGAAATACACGATTTCACGAAGGCCCGCATGAGTTATTCGAGTTTTCACAACACCTGGAGCAACACTACGAGAAAGACATTCGAGGAATCATAATAAGTACTTTTACTTTGTAAATAAAAGAGACAACAATCATTTTGGATACAGAGATCGAAAGGCTTCTCTCAGCGTAAGAAGAGACATCCCTCTACGCAATCTCTCTGCCGAGAGAGAGATGTTCGAGAACTAATGACAGGACCGCATCCTAATGGATTATCTTCAGCAGGTTCTGTCTTTTAAGTGTAAGAGGAGAGGTAGCGTCAATAACACCCTTCCTGGCTAGCTCATCGTTCCTGATCATGTCACGGAAGTGGATACCGAAGACAGAACGAGCGCTTGGTTTAACTGATCAAGTCTTTTAGAGAGCGTCTCTGTCACAGCGGTTGCCTCAAGACCATAGAGAAGCACTGGTTGCACCGCAGATTTAGATAACTTCAGCTTGTAATTATCACTCGCAGATGAATGAAACAAATGAGATAGTTTAGTTGCCGCGACCAATGCCAGCGTCTGTCGAGTAGATATTGAGAACCTTTCCGCCAGGTACGCAAAGTAGTTGGCTTCCATGACACGCTTGCCAGATGGAAAAAATACAGATGAGGGATTCCGTATTCCAGTGTTCCGCAAACTCGGTTTTTCCGGCCGCATGCGGCCGGCTGAAGCATGATGTGTGGCCGGTTGACTCGATCAAAAACTTAGGGTTTTGCGGCCGGAAGGAGATCTGATTTATGGGTTCTCATTGCTTTCATTTCCATCATCCCAAGTTCAACTATCCAAGTCGACTCGTCAACGGTTACACTTATAAAAGATTCGGCGAATCACACACTGGCAGTGAATTTCGCAAGTTATGTGTGCATTGCGCACGCTATCGTCACCAACGCCATCGCCTCCACAAAATACAAAGGTGATTAATTGATGTAGGCACGGGTTGTTAGGGCGCAGCGTACTTCCCGCAGTGAGTTTCACAGATTATCTTGTCCATTTCATCCTGTCTGCAGTTTTTTCGATTCGGTGCTTGACTAATATACGATTCGAAATGCCTGTGAAACGAAGAAAGATTGAAGATGAAAATAGGCAAGTTAACGTCGAATGGGAGGAGGAATTCTTTGTAATTGAAGACAATAAGTCATGCTTAACTTGTGACAGTCGCATGAAAGTGTTCAAGAAGAAGAATATTTCTGATCACATCATAGCAAAGAATGGGGCACACGGCGAGAAGTATCCCAAAAGCACTCCGGTGCGGTCAGCCAAGTTAGCCAATTTGAAGATTGCTCGAGAGTTACAGAAACGTTTACTGACATCGTTTAGTTCTTCTATCCTTTCTGAAAAGGCAACTTCAGCTTCTTTCAAAATTTCCTAGATTGTGGCTACAGCAAAGAAACCGAATTCTGACGTCGAATTAATTAGTTGTGTTCAGAAGTGCTCGTTGAAGAAATTGCTGACGACCAAAAATTAACTGCCAAACTGAAAAGTGTCCCCCTGTCAGCTGACGTCGCTACTCGTCGTGCATCGTCTTGTATTGCCGACATCGATCAGCAGACATCAGAAAAAAATGAGAAAGTTTAAGGCGATCTCAAAAGCTGTCGATGAAAGAGCCAAAATCCGCGACAGCTCTCAGTGTTGTATATTTTTTCGTGGTGTCGATGATGTAAGATATTTTGCATGGAAAATTCCTTGTGGAAAATTCGAACCTAATTTCAATAAACTTTGTTCTGAAATTCAAGCGCATCCATTACATTGATATTCTTTCTTTTGTGATAAATTGTAATTCGTTCGTTCAATCAATTATTGTCTTCTATCTAATAAATACTTTAATCTAACAAGATCTTTTAGTTTCCTTAAAATCTAATAAATAATGAAATCTGACGACTTCGGAGATCCTATAATTAAATGATACAGATAAAACAATAGTTCAGGAAAACAGATAAAACAGGAAAGGATCAAAGTTTGCGGAACCCTGCCGTATTCCTATGTCTAAATCTCTGTCTTCGTGTTGCTGATATTTAGGTCGACCTTCCTTGCAGAACTGTAAACTCTGTTCAATGCGCTTCATGAGTCGTTGCTGTTATTGTTGAGAAGAGCAATATCGTCAGCAAAAGCCAAAAAAGTAAGATAAACCTCGAGGAACGCGCATAGTAAGCTATCTTACTGGATAAAATCTAACACTTCATCACATTCCTTTATCGCATTTTTTGGTAGGCGTTTCTTCCATCACAAATACTTATCTGGTAAGCGCCACTTGAAATAAAAAATTGAGAACAAGGAAGTCCTTCATCCCACTGGCCACGCTGTCTCTAAGCTAGTATTTGCTGCAGAACAGCTGATGTAATTGCTGTTTTACAGATTCGAAAACGAAAACTTCTCTCAGTGTCAGGCCATAAGTCAGACCTAGCAATGTCATCATTAAAATTTCAAGCAATATGAAGTCAGTATAGCAAGATAAATAGGAGTAAAAGAGGATGGAATGTTAATTGTCCACTAACAGCATGCAAATGTAAATAAATTCCTTTCGTAGACAAAGTTCCGGACGTAGCAAAGAAATAGTCACTCCTCAGTTGCAGAGTGCTGTTGAACTGCTTTGTTTTTGAGAATGACTGGATACTTACGTAGATGGCAAGAGGATGTGATAATGTCCCAATTGTGACTGACGAACTTGCAATTTGCTTTGATCGCGTACGAGTTTTGCCATGGAGAAGCCATTTTGGTATGTACTCTTTGACTTTTATGGATAGCTGTCGACACCCTGTTTTCCCAACATAAACCGCCAAACCGTTGCAATCAAATTTATATATACCACCCTGGGAGGTGGGAATCCGGGACTGTCCTTCACACAAGCAGCTCGAGCATGGATATTATTATCGTTCTTACACGACCCGCCTTGCTTCATATACAACGTCTTCATTCATGTATTGAAGTGAAAAGCAGGGCTTCGGAGCCGGAGCCGACAGGAAATACCACGGCTACGGCCTGAAGTTTTATGTGTATTAAGAATTCAGTCACTTTTCGAGGCAAAGTGATATTTTGACAGTGTAGTTGAAATGAATTTAAGTGCGTCATCATTGGAGGTCATCACTGTAGACTTCCCAAAACCTGTTGGCCTTCATCTCCTCTCAATACATAGTCTACTGCGAATCATTTATCTGGATTTAAAAGGAGGTCGCGGACCTTCTTAAGATTGTGTTCCAGTCAAAAACGCAGCTGTCTGGTGAAAGGCTCTTGTCGAAAACCATACATACATGCATGTATTCTCGTTTCAAATTAAATGCACTTGCGTTATTAAAGCACATTACTATTCTTAATCACCATTCACTGAAAAATGCATGGTTATTTTATAGGTGTCTCATTCTCAATAAAATACCTAGATGAACCTTCTAAAGAAGTACTTTTGATTTAAAAGGAATTTTAGTTTAATGTGGAAATATGCTTCACTTGATTGATGAATATTCAAGCCCTGACAGCTAAGTGGTTTAATCAACTCGTTCGACGGCAGCATCTGCTTCAGCAGGGAACGAGGCTAAAAATTGGACTTTCAGAGAATCCACTACACCCTATCCATGGCTGCTACGGATCTGCGTGTCTGGCGAGTTCTACCAGGACCATGTTCTTATCATGACACGATCAAAAAATTGCACTTGCATGTCCAACAGCGTGCTTATTGAAGATTTGAAAACCCTTTCACTGACTAAAACAACTCTTTTTAATCAATGATGCCTCACTGTGAAAGAATGAAATATTCGTTCTCGCCTCTGATTAAGCGCTAAGAGCGGTAGTGGTAGGGACTAAATCAGAAACTTCTATCAGTCCCATGTCAATTGAAAATTTTCATGGCTTCCTTTGATAAGTTTCAGCTAAAAATTAATCAAGATCCCGTGTTTTGCGAGAAAATAGCGATTTAATATATCTGAATGTGCTTATCTTCTTAAACGGTATGAACTGCATGACCTAGAGATGGTTCTACACGCCGTGGTACTGCTCAATTGATCACAGAAAACACAGACAAATGTCATTTTACCGAAAACCTCAGCCTGCTCCCATTGGATACATATGTGCTTCCTGTGATCTTGTCTAACAGGAAGAGGTAGCCGGTAGACCTTGACAGATGTGCACGTTCGCATTAGCCATCGGGTGTATATCATCCAGTGAAAGCCACTTGTTCGGTTTCGTGTTGGGGGCCCGACAATATGTCGAAAGGTCTTGTTTCGGAGCCGGAGCCGTGGCAGATGGACCACGGCTCCGAAACCCTCGTGAAAAGGTATAATTTTCTTTGGCACATGCATAGTTTTGTCTTTGTTGATGTTACGGGAATATTTATGGATAAGCCACTCGGGATACCCGTTATGTAGGAGAACTTTAATCAGAAAAGCTAGCTTAAATTGCAGAAAATGGGTTAAGCATTTTCTGAGACAGCGTTGATGCACCAGGCTTATCTCGCACTGTCGTGAAAAATTAGCCAAATAATTGATACATAATCCTGTATACGTAGACTTGCGTTAATTGGAGGCACAGAGATGCAAGGGATCAGGTATGCCAACGCGTGACCCGCATGCACTCCGCGTTGACCCATGTCCAGTGCATTAATTAAAACTATTATTATAATGAATTATTGTGATTAATGCACATACATGTACATGTCCATGTGTACTACACTACATGAAACTGCATTCAAAATGCAAGTAGCTTTTGCATGAATGAATGACATTAAATACATAATGCCAACCTCAAGCTCATGATAGGCTTTCAATATGACCCAGTGATCCTTGCAGTATAAGCATATTTAACCAATTGTAATTAGATCATTGTGGATTTAAGCTTAGGAAATGTTTTGCTATTTTTCTAACTGTCTCGATTGTTGCTGCATAATGCTTTATTAATCTGTCGTTGAAATGAAACAGCGAAAAGGCGCAATCAAAACGTGAGCTGAAATAAAAAACGGCAAAAGTCTTCGATTCTTATGTCGTGCGTGATTGGAAAGAACACCAATATAGATAGGGTGTCCACCCTATCTGACGAGAAGAATCCCGCACAATTCGCGTACTGCGAACATGACAAAAAATCACATGCAACGCATCATCGCTCACAATAAACCTACTTCCCAGGGCCTTCAGCGCCTACTAAGCTTACTGCTGCAGCTCAACAGATAGCAAAATAAGAAATCTTGAAGCAAAATGCGCCGTGTTGCATAATTACACCCAATTTACCGAAAATAATCACGTCCCGTGTAGAGTTAAGTAAAAATACGATTCCAACTTTATTAGCATCGTTGGTAAGGGCTGCTGTTTTAAGGGCAATAAATTACCGGTAATTTTTCCCTAAGCACCATGGGTAAATTTATCTATCCCATAGATTATCTATCCCATAGATTTTCCCTAAGTTTATTAGTATTCTGGTTAGTAAGCTGCGCGTGATTGTTATTCATCTGTAATCTGTGAAAATTGCTATATGGACAACTCAGTAAATTAATTAAGTCAATTTATGTTCATTCCTTCTGTAGATGATTGAAACGTAATGCATATCCCTTTCATGATATTGCTCGAAAAAGAGTTACATGAAATAGGACAAATCCAAAATATGCAAACCTTGTTCTAACACAATTATGAGTAGAAAAGGAATAGCCTCTTTGACAGTGGTCATTATTTGCACCTCCAAAGTTGCAACAACAACAACATTGCAATCCAAGTGAAAATGTTCAGAAATCCCATGCCATTGTACTCTTAATTCAGAGGGAAGCGGGTCAATATCGTTAATACTTACTGAGATATTGACATTTACTTTCTAGAGCGACTTTTGAATCACCCTGTACATTACTGTACGTGTATATTCGATATTTTATCTGACATTATTATATTACAAGCTTTGCATCGGACGTTTTGAAACTGAGGAAGGACAAGGTCCGCAAGCAGGCCCGTAGCTAAGGGGGGCCACGGAGGCGGTGCCCCACCAGCAAAATTTTTCGCCCCCCCCCTAGGAAATCATGGTGAAGATACGGTTAAATGGACTGGAAACTATAATTTCTGTATTTCTAAAACTATAATTTTTAAGTTAACGAAAATTTATGAAAATTGATGTCTTCACATTTCCGAAAACTACTTTCGTTTTACTTTCGGACTGGAGCTGGATATATAAAATGCGATCTATCATCAGAAAATGAAATGAAATCCATTATGTTTGAAGTAGTCGATGTCATCGTGTTTGAGTTCAAGCGTCGGTTCCAAGATAACGAATGGTTGTATGGTGCCACCTCAGCTGCATCAAGAAAGGTGTCGAATTTTTTTCTCGTCATGCTCTCATACCTCTAGAAAAAATCGGTATCATCATACCAGATGATTCAGAACTCATGGTTGCGAGAAATCTACTAGAGAGGACGTTGCCGATTGCCGACCATAACGACTCCAATGAAGTTCTCGCTGCAATTTATGAGCAACGGCTCGCCTTTCCCAATGTCTACAAGATGCTGGCAGACGTTTCCACGATCGCAACAGTACAGCTACTTGTGAAAGTAGTTTTTCTACTGAAGCAAGAATTGACACTCCTACGCGACGTTCCATGACACAAGAGCGAAAAGCGAATCTGGTTCTCCTGGGATTTGAAAAGGAGAGAGCTAATTCATTGAATTTGGATGAATTTTTAGTCCTTATTTCAAAGGGACCTAATAGACTTCAGCTCTTTTGAAAAAAAACTAATTATAGAACAGGAATTGGTTTCTTTTGGCTTTAACATCTGCCTATGCGGTATATGTTCTACATGTACATAATTGGCATATCAGCAATTACTTAGCAGTCATGTATGTGAAGTACGTAGTCTTTATATACGGTACTTAAATTATTTCATATTTCATATTTCAGTCTAGTCGGTATCCGTCTTTATTATTTAAAACTATCATGTAGAAGCAGCACATTGTTCATTTTGTTTTGAAAATTCATCAGAAAGTCGCCCCCCCCCTAAGAGCAGCGTCTGGCTACGGGGCTGTCCGTAAGCTCACGGCCATGGCAAAATCATCATACTGTCTCACTTTTCTTATGTTCAATTTGAGAGTCTTTTCGTGTTCTATACTTACTAGATTTCTACAGTAGCAGCTTTGTATGCAATAATCTTCGGCAGTTTAAAAATAGTTTTGAAGGAATGATTGTGAGACTTATCACTCAGAATGCATAATGCTAGACTTGAAATTTTAAATCACAAAAGAAAAAACAGAAATATGCAAATTGGCATTGCACATGCTATCGACTTCTTGTCATGCTAACCCACCATAAAACAAATTTCAATTAATATCGATTGCCCATCAAACTCTATTTCGATCAATAACAATTGTGAGCGATTTTAGCTGTGGCATTCGGTGATTATATGAAAATTAATCAAAACTTTCACGTTTTAGAAAATTTGAAATAAACGAAAGGCAGACAGAAACTGACTAAGAAGTTAGGAAAACACCTAAATCTATTTGTATTTAGCATTGCAATGACTAATACCGAGTCTGATGAGGGTTTAGGACCCCATCCGTGAGGAAGGAGTATGTGAGAATGATGAACAAGTTGTCAATTCGAATTATGGCTTTTCCCTTTTTATCATTTAGGATAAGGGCATCAACACTTCTGTGAATGTTAGCACGTGACTGTTTAAGCAACTGTTTTGCTTTTGCGCGCATTCACCAACAACTTTATTTTTCACTTTTTTGATGAACACGAAGGCATAGGCTATATTTCCCTCGACACAAAATCTCTTGCATTGACGATGTATCTCGCATATTTTGATTGGCTAGGATTATTTCCGTTGCTTGCTTTCGCTTCTCGGCAGCATCTTCCTTTCAAATAGAGTTCCTTCACAAGACTTTTAGGCCTTTCATCCTTCAACTGGTTTTCTTGGAGTTGTTTAAAGAATTCTCGTTCTCGTCGACACTTTTCATCCGCTTTCAACTTCGCTCAGGTTGCTGACCGTTGTTTCTCCAGACGGAACTCAAAATATCGTTTTCAACTTTTCACAGCATCTACTACAAGGAATCACTAACTGGATAGTCGTGGTATATGGCATGAAGCGCCTGAATGATTCTACTGTCATGAGTGAAGAAACTTTATATTCAAATAATCTGTCTCTGTCCTTCTGCATGTGTGCTAGTTCGTTAAAAGTCCGCTCAGTCGCTTAATTTCCGAACACTGCAGCTAAAAAAGCTTCAACTTTACGCTGGCTAAATTGGAAATTTCAATTCGCCTTTTTTCTTTTCAATTTATCATCACATGCGTCCACTAAATAATTGTCTTATTCGAACATTTTGTTGTATCACTCATCGAATCACTCCATTCAGAAGGGATATCCTCCATTGCACAACGTCTCCATTCCATCTTCAATACGTCTATGTAATAGACTAGGATATCTAATTAGAGGACTGTATCTCTAACCTCTGTACTTTTTGCTCGAGAAGACAAAATCCAATGCAGATAAAGCTCTTTTGAACTGTCAAAGGTCACTTAAGGAGTCTTTCACCTGGTTCAAATTAAGGTTCGCATAGAGTGTGGAGAAATCATAAGCTTAGAGTGGCAATTCATACCCGACATCCTATCTAGAAATTCCCTTCGAAGCGTTAGCCTACTGTTCCGCAAGGCATATACACCCGAATTACTCTTGATGGTAATAGGCAATAACTACTAAATTTGTCCCGGACTATTTGCAAAGTAATAAATTCAAAAGCATGTGAAACACATATCCTTATACACCTTAAAGAATTTTTACATAAATAGAGATTGCAGCAACGTGTGGTCGTGCTATCTCTCATGAATCTTCCCTATGAATCGAAATAATTCGTGTCCAACGCATCATTCGACGTGGAAAGTCATCATTTGACAGCTCGTGGACTTCCCTCTACTTTGATATAAGCTTCTTCCTCAAGGGACATCGCTGCGCGGAGTTATTCCCATTTTAGTGCTCTTTCTGTCTGTTGAACCAAATCACGTCCCGATTGCAACTCCATGACAATCGTCCAGCTTGTGATTTCCAATAAACAAGAAGCAGTCATCACATCTCTCACACGTGTGTGCGAATCTAACGTGGGTAGAGTTTGCGACAAACAATCGTTGGTTTGTTGTTGCCCTGTGTTCGAGCCCACGTGATCACCTATTTTGCTTATTGGTTCTCACTATATTATTTGTTGCGTTAGCGTTATAAATAGGTCAAACGCTATAGTTTGAGAGCGTTCAGAATATGCAACACTGTGCATCGTCGGTTGAATATGAGCTCGTGTAATGCTACTATACACATCCCATTTTTCAGTCTTTCGGAATGTTGTAGATGGCAGGTTTCTTAGGATCGTTCGTTTTGTTTGTGCATGCGTGCGCAGTATATTGTGCCATTTTAGATATTTTGCATGTGAACAAAAACAAGTGACTTCCTGTCAATGACTTTACATCTCGCATTTCCCTGTGCGTTGATCCTCTTGCGACTAGCTGATTCGTCACCTAGCATGCTAACAGTGGCATATCAGATCACTGGCATGTGTGACGTCATCTCGTCTCCTAGAACTGATGATTGCAGCTAATTGAGGAGCCAGAAGTGCGTCAAAGTTCGCTAGATTGACTATTATGAAAAGAAGAAGACATTGAGACAAGGTTGAAAATTTCACCGAACTCTTTAACGTTTCACAGAACTTTGTCCCGACCCTTCCGGATTTCAATGAAAATGCTACTCAACAATTCTTGACATTTTTCAAAATATCAAAGCTGACTTCACTTATAAAGATTGTGAATGTAAAATGAAAAAGATAATATGTTAATGAATTAAAAGAAAACATTTTGAATGAAAGAGCTTAAAATTGAAATTGCTTTTTTTCATTTCACTTTTTCTACTTTAATGAGGGTTCGAACAATAAAAGGAATTCTTTATTACAAAAGGAATCGTAATTAGATACTTAAAATGGAAAAATTTAATTTTGCCTTAGTAGTAAGTAAAACTCCACTTCTGGACCGCGCAAGATGGCCGCCGTCGCTGACGTCCCCCCCTCTGGAACGGCAGAGTGTCGTCGTCGGCCGCCGTGGTGCTTTGGTTCTGACCTGTCCCCCCCCTCTGGCCGACCGTCGTATAGCGCGCGGTGATGTGGTGTCTAGGTTGGCGTGGTGTGCCGGCCAGGTTGGGAGGGTGGACTGTCGTAGCTCACCTGAAAAAATCCTAAGTGTCAGAGTGGCTTTGTATGGGTAAAATTTTGAAAATTTTCCAAAGTGTGGAATTTCGACCTGGGACCGTCACCAAAACATTTTTCATCAAATTTCACTGACCTCCCCCCCGACAGCAATCTTCTAACTTTGGTTCTAGTGAACGGATTTTGTCTTAAGGCTACTCGTTTGAAAGAGGAGAAAAAACTGCTCGACGACATTTTTTGTTGCGAGTCAATCGGACCAGCCGTTCAAAAGTTAGAGCTGTTACAAGATTTTAGGTCGGAGCTCGCTCACCTGAAAAAATCCTAAGTGTCAGAGTGGCTTTGTATGGGTAAAATTTTGAAAATTTTCCAAAGTGTGGAATTTCGACCTGGGACCGTCACCAAAACATTTTTCATCAAATTTCACTGACCTCCCCCCCCCTCTGGACAGCTAGCTTCAATCTTGGCTTCTAGTGGACGGATTTTGTCGTGCAATAGCTCGTTTGAAAGCTAAGAGTGAGACAAATTCAGTGAAAGAAACGGCTTGTTCATATCTGTCTTCGTTCAAAAGTTAGAGCGGTTACAAGATTTTAGGTCGGAGCTCGCTCACCTGAAAAAATCCTAAGTGTCAGAGTGGCTTTGTATGGGTAAAATTTTGAAAATTTTCCAAAGTGTGGAATTTCGACCTGGGACCGTCACCAAAACATTTTTCATCAAATTTCACTGACCTCCCCCCCCCGACAGCAATCTTCTAACTTTGGTTCTAGTGAACGGATTTTGTCTGAAGGCTACTCGTTTGAAAGAGGAGAAAAAACTGCTCGACGACATTTTTTGTTGCGAGTCAATCGGACCAGCCGTTCAAAAGTTAGAGCTGTTACAAGATTTTAGGTCGGAGCTCGCTCACCTGAAAAAATCCTGTGTCAGAGTGGCTTTGTATGGGTAAAATTTTGAAAATTTTCCAAAGTGTGGAATTTCGACCTGGGACCTTCACCAAAACATTTTTCATCAAATTTCACTGACCTCCCCCCCCTCTGGACAGCTAGCTTCAATCTTGGCTTCTAGTGGACGGATTTTGTCGTGCAATAGCTCGTTTGAAAGCTAAGAGTGAGACAAATTCAGTGAAAGAAACGGCTTGTTCATATCTGTCTTCGTTCAAAAGTTAGAGCGGTTACAAGATTTTAGGTCGGAGCTCGCTCACCTGAAAAAATCCTAAGTGTCAGAGTGGCTTTGTATGGGTAAAATTTTGAAAATTTTCCAAAGTGTGGAATTTCGACCTGGGACCGTCGTCAAAACATTTTTCATCAAATTCCTCTGAACGACGGGGGAGGGGGGGTCCGTGAAATTTGATGAAAAATGTTTTGGTAAAGGTCCCAGGTCGAAATTCGGAAGTTTTAAATTTTTCAAAATTTTCACCACACTGGAGCTCTCACACTTAGGAATTTTTTCACTTGTGGCATGTTACATGGACATGTGCTGACGGACCAACTTCCCGTGGTCATATCAGAATGGTTCAGGTGTCATATGATAGAGAATGATGAGACGAATCGTTTGCAACAAACCGCATGTCGCTGCGATGAATACTTTCGGAGACAGAGCCATTTTAAGTTTTCTTCCGAGCATATATAAACCTCCGACAACGTAAGTCTGATCACTTCATCGAAAGACGAGGTAAGCGACGGTCGTCGCTCTGAGCTCCCGATATCGGGTGTTTCAAAGGACTCTATCTTTTGAAGTAGGCAAGCTATCTTCTTACTTCAAAGCTTGTATGATAGAGTTTGATATTGTCTTTACTACTGATAAAATTTTTTAATAGTAGTATGAGTAGTAAAATGCGGAATTTTTTAAAAATTCTTAATTTTCAGTTTTTTCAAAGTTTTAACATATAGACTAAGGTTTTCAAGTATCCTGAGTTCAAATCTGCTATCAGATTTGAAATTTAACTAAGTCTAAGGCAGTTTTGAGAGGTTAGATCCCAGCTACTGATCACTACCTTTGACTCGGCGTTCCTGTTACCACTTCGGGGCAGTGACAATGATGTCTTCAGCTGTAAAGAGCGGGTATCGGGGAAGATCTCTCACTTCCCTAGTGATCAGTACAAGGCCTTCGGGCTGTCGACGGGATCGAGTGCCACTCACTACACTCTTTAGGAATATGACTGTACTACATGATTCCAAACTTATACAAATTTCATTATCTTACAGCTAGCGATAAATCAGGCATGGCAAACGATAAAAATCGCAAATATCATGTAAAAATGTGTGTGTGCGGTCGAATCAATCGCAGTGCGGACGCCAAGGCGCATGTGAAGAAGGCGGGCACCGGCCACATGATTATCTTGAATAGGGTTGCGTGTGTGAAGTGTAGAGTGCTGAAGGGTGATGAGGATGAGGCGCGTTTCTACAGAGTGCATGCTGACTGTAGTGGTGGTTTAGTGACTGACTTAAGATTTACGCAGTTGATTGTGGAAGAGAGGGAGCGAATGTTGGCGATCGAGCGAGAGGGTAAGGTTGAGAATGTTGTTGAGAATGATGAGTTGGCGAGAGCGGTTGCGTCGTTGGAGGGTGAGATTGAGCGAAAGAGAGTGCTTGAGAGTGATGATGAGGATGATGTGGATTTAGATAGGGAGCGTGTGAGGAAGCGTGTGAGGAAGTTGAGCTCTTCGTCGTCGGAGGTGTCAAACATTGTCATCACCGACCCCCCGAAGAGCTCATCTTCCCCAAAAGTGAAGAGTGGTGGGATACGTAAGCAGTCGGCGAGGTGGTTGAAGGATGAAGAGAAGAGGCATGTTTCGCAGCAGATGGCGCATGATTTGTTGGTGAATAAGTATGAGAGTTTGAAGAAAGTGAAGGATGAAGTTGTGAAGGAGTTGGATGACTTGAAAAAGAAGGAACTGAAGTCGAAGCAGGTAGCGGATGAAAATATTAGAATGAGGCGTAGTGTGACTGATTTGAAGAATAAGACGCGAGAGTTGGAAGAGAAGAATGATGAGTGTGCGAAGAGGGCGAGTGCTGCGGAGAGAAGAATGAGAGATGCAGAAGCGAAGTTTGAGGAGATGATGAAGGAGATGAGTGTGTTGAGAGCGAGGAATGTTGAGTTGGAGAGGACTGTGGCTCGGCGGGGTGATGAGAGGCAGGCGTATGAGAAGTTGGAGCGCATGAGGGATGAGTGGGAACGTGTGAATGAGGATCGTTTGTTTGAGTTTCACATCCCTATTCGGGATAATCATTTGGCCGGCGAAGTATTAGTAAATCAAAGCCTCGACGAATCAATAATTTGCTATAACGGCCATCCAACGAAAAAATGTTTGCATGCCAGCCTAAGAATGCGCGGTCACTTACATAAATTCTCGATTCGGAAGCGCGCGAGACTGCCAAAGGATGGCTAACTTGGTAAGTGAAAAGTAAATAAGATAGTATATCCTATTCTAATACATATCATTTTCATTGCAGATCTTTGCCCGCCTTCACCACCCCATCACGACACTCCCGAGAACGAACCATCGGCTCTCTTAAGGGCCACCTAGGGGCAAGACATGATAGAACCTCCACGCGGTTTGCCCTGGGCAGTCTTCGGACTGGCGAATACTATCATTAAGTTGAATCTGCTATCAGTCAACTTGAACGTTGCGTCGTGTTAGAGGGGTATATAAACCACTGCCTCTCATTTCATTTCATTTCAATCATGCAGACGCCGAACAGTCAAGTCAGCTCTCCTCGCGGACCGCAGTTAAGGCCGCGAAATTTATTTGAGGAGTTTGTCAGGCTAGAGGAGCAAGACAGAGTTTTTAATAATCTTGCTCGGATTGGCAATCCGATGACAGCAACTGCTGTCAATCCAACGGAATGGCGCTACATTCCACTTTTTAGCCACGTGCCAATTAGCGTGGAAGTCGACAGTGCTACCAAAGAGAGAGTCAAAGACTCTCTCAGCAGAATTGGTAGGGTGTAAGATGACGTTACTCCCGAGAACGAACCATCGGCTCTCTTAAGGGCCACCATGGGGCAAGACATGATAGAACCTCCACGCGGTTTGCCCTGGGCAGTCTTCGGACTGGCGAATACTATCATTAAGTTGAATCTGCTATCAGTCAACTTGAACATTATGCAGTCGATTGCTATCCCTGAAGCATTCTGATTCGCTGTTGAGCAATTCATTGTTGAAAACCCTATATAAGCCAGAAGATTGTAGCACTTCTCATTCAATTTGAAGTCACGATGGAAGCGACATCTGCCGACAACATTCCCGTCTTCATCGATGAAGACAACGCTATTCCCGAGTTCGTCATCCTCGACGAGTGGGATGAAGAGGATGATAAGAAGGGGAAGATCGAAAAGATTGTTTGGACGGATGGGGTGTGGACTCCAAATACCACTCGCATCCGAAAGGTGCCAGATGCACCAGTACGACCTCGGCGGTATAGGATCTATGACAACCTAACCGTCATACCCATTGACTATTCCAGCCAATAGTCAACTTAATTGACACCATTGACACCCCGAGAACGAACCATCGGCTCTCTTAAGGGCCACCATGGGGCAAGACATGATAGAACCTCCTCGCGGTTTGCCCTGGGCAGTCTTCGGACTGGCGAATACTCTCATTAAGTTGAATCTGCTATCAGTCAACTTGAACGTTGCAAATGAAGTTCGGTGTAATACTTCCTTTCGACGGGCGTTCCTGTAAAGGGCGGCGGTGAAACCCGTAGCTATGTATACCGCAAGGGACATTCGGCAATGGTCAATCTTGTTTAACCTCTCTGCGTCATGTTTGCAAGTGATTGCCTCTGTCTCAACGTAGTATGCATTCGCGCCAGGGCGACATTTAGCCAACTGTCGAAGGTTGCCTAAAACTTTCCATTGCATACGTTATGAGAACCATGAGTTCTACCTGTCTCTATCAATGAGACGAATTGATGAATGGAATGAAATGGGAGGACACTCACGCGCCACACGCAACATAACACACTTCTCTCTTCCGTAGTCTAACAAGCTCTTTACACATGGATCGCAGTCGATTGCTATCCCTGTATCAGAAGTGTAAGCTATCTTAATTTTATTTGACACTATTTCATCTATCATCATCGTCCATATGAAATGTTTTAAGATTTACAAGTTAGACTAAGCGTGCTACTATTTCCAAATGAAAAAGTATACATGGTTAAATCATCCACTTAAGCCCATCCGTAGTCTAACAAGCTCTTTACACATGGATCGCAGTCGATTGCTATCCCTGTATCAGAAGTGTAAGCTATCTTAATTTATTTGACACTATTTCATCTACCATCATAGTCCATATGAAATGTTTTAAGATTTACAAGTTAGACTAAGCGTGCTACTATTTCCAAATGAAAAAGTATACATGGTTAAATCATCCACTGAAGCCCCATTCAAGTAAGTCAGTATGAAAGCAAAGATAATACGAAATAAAAATTTATTATGGCATGTATTTCAAAAGGTCTTCATCGTCAATATCGTCCCAGAGTCTGGCTTCACATAGATAACAAAAACAGTTCAGTTGCTTTAATCGTTCTTCCACTGCGAGCCTCACTTTGTCAATATACTCCCACTCCTCCATAGTTCGTGGCTGGGAGTTAGGGGTGTACCACTCCCATAATTGGTGGAGGAATTTCGTGCTGGTGATCTCCATCACATCGTCAGTATCGTACTGGAGATACTTCCACCTCACGCCTGTTAAGTCGGGACACTCCTTCTCACATACACTCTCTTCGTTGTCCGCTGGTAATAACACCTTCTCTACCTTCGTTGGAGCGTTTGGTGTTGAGGATGGAGAAGAGAATTTTGTGTTTGGTGTTGTCGGAGGGCTTGTCATGTTGACTGTGAATAATAACTTTGAAATGTTTTCTAATTCTTAAGTATCAACAAGCAACCAATCAGAATGAACAGCCAATGAATGATGAATATGAAAGTATATATGTAAAGTGACATTCGTGTCATTTCACTCTGTCTTTGTGACATATAAGTGAAGTGTTCTCTGACGAATTCTATATTTGAGGCGTACAAGTAAACTGCTCTCTCGTGAAGTCTCTATCTTGTTGAAGTATCAACCTTAAACTCGATTTCGTTGAAATGGTAAGTTGAAAATTTCTTCACTCATCTCCGTCAAACGTGTGGTTAATAGCATCTTCCTCAATTTCAGCCATCAACTTCATCACCAACGCCCTCCCTTCTCGAGGAAAGTTTAGAGTCGTTGAGTCAAGGTAGGTTGTAACAATACACTGAGACTTGAACAGAGATGATAGAATGATTTCTCTTTCAGGTGATGTGAGTTCCAGCTCAGGACTCTCGCGACAAGGCAACGAGTGGGAATGTGCCGACTGCGGACATATGTTTACAAGGAAGCACAGTCTCCTTCGACACATCAAACAACGTGTGTGTCAACGCAAAGCGGCGTCAATCTCCGGAGGTGAAGTTGATTCTGACGATGACATCTCCTTTCCTTGCGATTTGTGCCCTCTTTCTTTTGATAGTCACTTTCAGCGATCTTCGCACAGACTTCAACACACGCATGCAAATGATCACTACACCAACGGTACCTCTACCATCTCCCTCATTAATGTTTCACATAATAATTTAGTACGCGACTACTGCATGGAGTCCAATACTCAAATAGTAGATTTTCCTGAGTGGCTCCTTCAAAATTCTAACATTATCGAAGCGCTCTTCAACAATTTAGACAATTTTAGAATGAAGGCGCTCATCTACCTTAAACTAAAATATATTAAGATAGATTTTCAAACGGGTCAAGTGACGGAGAGAATACAGTTTCATGTTCCTTCCTCTTCCGCAACCGAAGTTGTAGATTGCGAGTCTTGGCTAAATTTTCACATTCAATGTTTAAAATCAAATGTAGATAAATTCAATCAACGCGACAGCGCTCTCATTTTTGATGGTGTGGACTCAGCCATATTCAAAATTTCACTATTAGAAAGTCATGCAGCTCGAGGTACATTTAAACTACCAAAAACGTTGTATAATAAGAAAGCTGTCATCAATGTCGATTGTAAATCACAGTGTTTCAAATATGCAGTCCTATCCATCCTTCACTATAATGATATCAACGCGCACCGAGATCGCACCTATAGCTATAGACAGTGGGAGGATGAACTAGACTTTGAAGGTTGTGATAGTAACAACATGAAAATCAAAGATGTAGAAACGTTCGAAAAACATAATAAGATTAAAATTGTCGTTCACGTGTGGGAGAAGGGGTTGAAGGGTGCCCGCTATAATTCACGTTCAACTTGTTATGAACGTGTAGTCAACCTCTTATTAGTAAAACAAGATGATAGCGAGGAATGGCACTACTGTGGTATTCCCAAAATCTCTCGCTTGCACACTCACTTGGGGCACTCTAAAAGAGGTGAACATTTTGTATGCGACCGCTGCATCCGCTCCTTTTGGAGTAAAGATAAATTTGAAACTCACTATGAATGGTGCAAGCGAGGTAAATTACAAATGGAACGCATGCCCAAAGATAAAATATTTTCACATAGGGATAATGGTGACGAATTAAGTCCCCTGCGTGTCATTTACGCAGACATAGAATGCTACATTGATGATATCATCCACAAGCCAGCAGCCATATCCTGCTATGAAGTATGGCATGACCACTTTAGGAATAGACAAAACAAAATGCATACTTGGCAAGGTGAAGATTGCATTTCAAAATTTCTAGAATTTCTCGATAAAGCTGCTAAATTTCAACAATCATATGATTCCCAATTGCAGCGTAAGTCACTACATATGTCAGATGAAGACAAACAAAAATTTGAAAGTTGCACATCCTGTCCTAAATGTCATAAAACGTTTGATGACGATAAAATTAAGAAAGTGCGTGATCATGATCACATCACTGGTAAATTTAGAAACGCACTCTGCTCCAAATGTAACTTTTCACTTAGGTTGAGACGTCGTGTACTACCCGTCATTTTTCATAACTTTAAGGGCTATGACAGTCATATGCTCATAAAAGGAGGGTTGAGCCAGATGAAATCGTGGCAGTTTAATGTAATAGCACAAACGAGAGAAAAATTCATGGCAATGACAGCAAAAGTACCAGTAGATAAAACTAAAGAAAATAAGACAGTCTTCTTCGAAATAAAATTTTTAGATTCATTTCAATTCATGTCAGCGTCACTAGCTTCTCTCGTTCGAAATCTCAAGTTTCTTCCCCATAGTCAAACTTTGAAGAAACACTATCCAAACTTAACGGATGAAATAATCACTCGCAAAGGAGTCTTTCCTTATGCGTATTTTAGCTCAATGTCTAAACTAAATGAAACAACCCTTCCTTCCATTGACAAATTCAAAAACGATTTGACGGGTGAAGATTGTCCAGTAGAGGACTATGAACATGCTCAAGAGGCATGGTTAAAATTTGATTGTAAAACGTTTGGCGATTATATGATCGCTTACTTAGAATTAGATGTCATTTTGCTGGCTGATGTCTTTCAGGAATTTCGACGAGTGGCATTAGAAGAAGACAAATTAGATCCTGTCCACTTTGTCAGTCTACCAGCCATGTCCTTTAAATCAGCCTTTAAAATGACTGGTGAGACCATTCATCTCTTACAAGACCCGGAGATGTATAATATATTTGAGCGCGGAATACGCGGTGGTCTCACATTTGTAAATAAACATCATATAAAATCTGAAACAGTAGGTGATGATCATATCCACCTAAAGTACTATGACCAAAATAATTTATATGGCAGTTCACTGTCTAAACCACTACCTCATTCCGAGTTTAGTTGGTTAAATCAAGATGAGCTTGAGTATTACTCCAACCCTTCAAACATACTGAAGATTCCAGATGAAGGTGATTGGGGATATTATTTTGAAGTGGATTTGATTTATCCAAATAGCATTAAAAATAAAACTGCTGATTTCCCACTCGCACCTGAATCTGGTGAAGTGACTGAAGATATGTTTTCACCATTCATGTCACAATTTCATAATAACTTAATAGAGTGTGGACAGCCAAGGTACAAACCATGCCGCAAACTTTTACTCACCCAATATGATAAGAAAAATTATCTCGTACACTTCTGCATATTAAAATTCGATTTAGAAATGGGCATGCTTCTAAAGTCAGTTCACCGAATTATCAAATTTAGACAGAAAGCCTTCCTCAAACCCTACATAGATAGTAACAGTCAAAAACGTGCACTCGCCCAAAATAATTTTGAAAAGGATTTTTATAAATATAAGAATAACAGTCTATTCGGAAAGACCATGGAGGATGTTAGAAAACGTATGAATTACAAACTAGTCGTTGATGAACAAAAATATCACAAATTGACCTCATCACCTCTTTTCATTGATAGAGACATCATCGATGAGGATCTTGTAGGTGTTAAAATGATAAAATCAGAAGTTGAGTTGTGCAAACCCATCTATATTGGGCAAGCCGTTTTAGATTATTCCAAGCTTGAAATGTATCAACTCTTCTACAAAATATTAAAACCATGCCCTCTCGTAAAAGAGGTTGGCTTGCTGGGTGGTGATACAGATAGTTTCTTTATAGGAATTACCACTCAAAAAGATTTAAATTTTAATGAAGTAGGCAAGTCATTAGAAAAATATTTCGACACATCTAACTACAATCCCACTCATCCACTCTATTCCATACAGAATAAAGCCAAACTTGGTTGTTTTAAGGATGAAACAGCAGGAAAGGAAATAGATGAAATGATTCTCCTCCGTCCTAAAATGTATTCCATGAAATTAAAAGAATGTGCAGATAGTATTAAGCGTGCTAAAGGTATATCAAAATCCATTGTTCATAAAATGAAACATCGCTCCTATAAGAAGGCCTATAAAAATAAAAATATAACGTTTGTCAATATGACAATCTTAAAATCTCAAGTTCATACTGTGAAAACGTACACGTTCAAGAAACGAGCACTTTCAGCATGGGAGGATAAGAGGTGTTGGATAGGACATAACACATCTCTTCCACATGGACATCCTGACACAAACATACCTCCACCCATAAGAATAAAACTCACGCTACCACATTCAGGAGATGTATTGACATAATCAACTTTAACTCAGTAATTTGATGTTGCTTTTTGTAGACATACATGGTTGTTTTATGTATCGCATGAGATCGTTTCTTCCTTGTGAATATATGCCTACAGTCAGCCCATTCCCCCTATATCTGTGAAAAGACTTTTTCATATACATATTTTTATTTCAATAAACATATCACAATGACTTCACTTTGTTTTCCGAAACACTAAAGTTACGAGGGATTTAGTATCTTTCACATGGATGCACTCTTGTAAACCATTGGTAATTTTGATAGCAATAGAGGGTATAGTTTGTTTGACGACGGGATGATAGAAAATAGATTCAAACATCTTCTCGACTATTCCATATGAAGCGTCTTTATCATGAATGAAATCACGTAAAATGTATTCTTTTTTCTCACCAACAGAAATAGGTAGAATCAAATCACTTTGAATGTAAAGGTGCTGTTCATGTTTATCAAGTGTCATTGGTGTTTCTATACCAATCGTATGCGCAGCAGCAAACACTGTTTGTAGCATTGAAAAACCAAAGAGTTTTTTCAAATTTTTACTCAATTGACATTGAATGTCATCACCCAGTTTCAGAACAACGCGTTGATTTTCAATTGAAAACGAAATGTGGTGTGTCTTTACATCATATTTACTTTTCATCACATGCTTCAACTTCTGTTGTATATAAGGATTTACTACATGAATGAAGCTTTCAACTGTATGATATAGACGCGGCATTATATTGATAGCAACTTTAGATTCTTCATAAGACTGGTAAATTTTCTTGATGCGATCGCCATAGATGTCCACCCACCATTCATCATTAACTGAATCAGCTTTAGTGTGATATTCATGAGAAGCATACACCACACCGCTTCCAATAATAGGTGTATAATGTCTTACAAAATGACGCAAGGTTGGAGAGAAATAAACTGTAAGTTTGTCATTATATTTCTGAATAACCAACTTATTTTTGTTCGCCATAATTTTCTCTCCATACTTCTTACCCACAGTCTCATTCCATCGTTTTACTAACTCAATAAGTGATAAAGGTTGAACACCACGCTTTTTCAAAATGATGCGTTCTTCGCATTCTACAACATCTTCATCAAATATTTTAAATCTATAATGAAATTTGTTGATTCGATTTGAATAAACTTTTTTAACATTTGCAGTAGCAATTGATGTTAGATGTAGTCCATGACCAAAACCAAGATGTGGATAGAATTCATTATCCAACCTCAGCGTAAGACCTTTAGTAAAAGAATGAAAGCGGAGGAACTGTCTCCCACTCCAATGATAGATAGTAAATTCATAAGCTTTCTGATTTTTATTCTTCATGATGGAAGTATTACCACTGTTGAATGCCTTAATAATTTTCTCATTCCCAAATGGTTCATAAGAATCTGATTTTATCTGAATCCATTCATAGTTCCACTTTCCATCTGATGTTAAATTGTATGGGAACTGAAATGCATTATTCATCGTTATTCCATCATGGGTGCGAGGAGTCAATATCATTTCTTCCAAATCATTCACATTCTGAATATTGCTATCATAGCAAATACTAGAAACGCCAACCTCCCATTCACCTTCTAAATGCAGTGGCCGATTTAATTCTACTCGATAGTCTGATGGTTTATTTTTGGGAAATTTATTCATAGAAGCATTACTGGGCAAGTAGATTAGAAACGAGTCCTTATTTTCACTTTCCATATTATTCACATTGGAAAAATATATTAGCATACTTTTGCATTAACTCTTCATTCGGAAATGGAGTGTGATACTTGTCACAGCATCTTTATGAAAAGGAATCAACGCACCAGCATCGTCATAAATGGCAATATCAATTTGTGGGATGTAGTTTGATTTCAGCTTTGTATAATGCACTTTCTTGAAAGTATGCTCAGATAAAATACTGCAGCTTTTTGGCTGGTATGGTATCATTGCTAGCAATGGAGCTTCAACATCTCCCACACGTACATCTTCACCAATATTGGAATATATCTGAAAATAGTTAATACGACGCGATAGCGATTTGATCAAAACCCAAAATGTCCATTAGAGTTTTATCCATAATTAGTTCAATACCTTTTCCACTTATAGTGAGAGACAAAGTACCTTCTTTTTCAGAAAATGAAATATGTTGCTCATTAATCACTTCATTTAAATAATCTACAACCAATTTAACCGAAGTAATAATGCGAGGCATCAACACTCTTGTTTCATGTAAGATACCACCTAAAGGCTCTACACACTTTCTGTATAAAGATACGGTCCATTCTGTATCAAATTGATTTGACCTTTCACATGGTAAATGTTGCATATCAGATTTTCCATGAACAGCTGCAGAACGATGTCGTAAGAACTGATGAAAATCTTTTGAACAAACTAATACTAGATCATCATCATTTAATTTGCTTATTGCAATATGATTAGATGATTTGATATAAGTCAATGTTGCCACTTGTTTACCATCAACTCGAAGGAGATAATTAAATTTCTTCAATAATGTTTCAGGAGTCATGTTTGTCTTTCTTGGCTTAATCACAATCTTCTTCACCAACGTCTTCTCATTTCTTGGAATAAGATCTACATAATAAGCTTCCTCTCGATATATTAACTGTTTATGACCACTTATGTGGTAATTAACGTTAAAATTATCATAGCTTGTTAAGGCGCTAGCGAGGTAACCTAAATCATTTCTTAAACTTGGACTTAAACCAACAATCCAATCTTTCTCAACTACATGATGTACATAATTATAATCATCATTGTGCGGAGTAAATTGGACAATATGTTTACTCGCTTTATTCAAGAAATCATATATAAACTTTTTACATGATAAGAGATCTTTCTTTGGCCACTGTGGAATGTATACTCGGCACCCCTTTTCACATTGGTAAGCAGCTGTACGTCTCATATTAATAGTCATCACCTCATGATCAAAAGTATAGACACAGTTGCTATAAACAAGTTGAGTGACACCCACTTCCCAATTTCCATTTAGCTGTTGTACATGATCAATGGGAGTAGAAAAGAGTGCGGCTCGATTACTAGCAAATCTCTTTGTAGCCGCATTGCTAAGCAAAATATGATAAAACGACATTTTTATATTGCTGATCTGCGACTTTGCATAACATCATGAAGACTTGGATTTTGGACTCTCTACAATATATCAGAGTTGATCGTGATGGAAACGTACATTTCAAAAATTCTCATGGTCATACATCAAGAGGTATTACATTAACATGGCGACAATTTGTCAACCTCAATGATATCATGAGGGATTTGGAATATTTTGAAACATTAAGATTCATCTCCTTGGGTGATCAAGTTTGGCTTCAACATTACAGAAATGAAATTCAAATCTACCATTCTCATTCCGCAAACTGTTTCTCATTTCGCAAATACAATTGGGAGAAGTATAGAAGATACATACATCGCTCCATCATGACATTTATTCGTCGTGAGTTCATCGCCCTACTATGCAAATCTTAATCAGACATGACTACCACACATCATGAGTTGGAAATTAGATTCCCTACAACGTATTGAAACGGATCATGATCGAAACGTCTATTTCAAAGATTCAACTGGAAATGTGAGAAGAGAGTTTGCTTTATCTTATCGTCATTTTCAATCTCTACATCATATCATGAAGGACTTGAAATACTTCTATATGAAAAGACATTCACGTATTGGAAATCGCATCTGGCTGCGCGTCAACAATCGGCGAATTCAACTCTATCATTCCCAACTTCATACTAACTTCACATTTCATCAAGGTAGTTGGGAAAAGTATAAAAGGAAGGTACATCGCTCAATTTACTCATTCTTTCATCATGAAGCGCCATCGCTACACCATCGTCAACATTCTCCGTCGCTTCAGACTCTACACCAAAATCGATCTCACAACATTACACCAACAGCTTCCAAACAGCAAGTATTACCCGGGCCGTCCTCAAATGTTAGTGGTGAAGATGAACAATTCACGGAATCTTCAACTCTTCCCAAATGGGACTGTACAGATTCTCGGCGCCCTTTCTCATTCATCGGCGCAGTCAATGCGCTTAGAGCTACAGAGACTACTACGTCGGATATGGAAGAGGGAGAGGTGTGTGATGTCGAATCTGAGTGTGGACAATATGGTGATCTCTACTCAATTGAGTGAAAGTGTTTCATTTTTGAAGATTCGTACCAGCAGTTACAATTTGTGTTATGAACCCGAACTTTTTCCTGCAGCTCTCATTAGTTGTTGGTTACCTGTGCATGTGGCAATCTTTCATAATAGTAAAGTGATCATTACTGGACTAAAATCTCATGTACAAGCAAATGTGATCCTAGACTATCTCATTGAGTATGTACGTACCCAGCGGATTGTAAAATAAAAAACAATTTTTCCAACATGATGTTTTTATTTCAAATCATGATAGAACTTACAAATCATTTTTTCATTAGAGGATGGATTACATGAAAAGTTTTGAATAATAGATGCAAATCGAGATACATGTAAACGTTTTAAGATGAAGTACAGTACAAAAGCACCACACGTTGATGAAAGTGGATGTTGTAGTATGCGTTCATTTCGCTGATATTGACGCGTATGTTTTCTCAACCACTGCTGTGTTGGTATATTTGGAGGTTGAGCAAGAGAGTCAAATAGTTCACCACGTCGGTCTTCTCCAATAAAGATCGCTTTCCAATGCTCACCGCCTAAATTCTGCGAATGAGTGTTTAGCACAATAAAGATGGGATAGTGATTTACTGCAGGTGGTAAGGTATCGAGTGAATAGACATTATCGAAAGCTTTCAACGTCGCTTCGTCTGCATTACGCTGCACTTTAGTCTTAATATCGTCAGCAGTCAACCAACTCATTAACGATTATACTGAAGAATCACGTCACGATACTTTGTAATTTCAATATTTGAATCGAAGACTGCATAAATTAATACATTGATCGTCTCAGGTAGTGTTCTTTTGAACGTCAAATCCAAACGAATATTATGAGGCACGTTCGCTTGACGATAGGGGGCACTAATATCGCTGTCAGCAGTCAAATCAAATGCATAAATAGTATATCCACTCTTAAACTCTTTCATAGTCAGTCCGTTGGTGTCATCCGTATTGTAAAAGCCAAAGACATCCATAAAATCAACATAACTGCGCATAAATTGATCCGAAGCAAAATCTGGTTTGTAGGGTGGACCAGGATGACTCACACCATTTACACGTAAAGCAATTTCACTTAACTGATTGTGTTTAAAATTGAAAGGATTCTTCTTTATATTACCATTAAATGCATCATTTTCAACCATTGCCACCATGAGGAGCTTCGGTGCTTCCGATGGAAAGAGGCCATCTTTCATGAAACTCTTTTGATCTTTCGGAATTGTAAAGGTGAGAAGCTTTGTATGCTGAATGGGGTAAATGGCATTTTGGCGGTTAAGGCCTTCAGCATGCCCTCTAATGACACTTGGATTCGGTACTACTCGACGAATGTAAAGTGCAATATCTTCCACATGAATTCTAAAATTGTCAACTTTAGCAAATGCATTCAGCGCAAATTCAGGCTTATTCAATGTCAGCTTGAGTCGCATGCTGGTATTACAGAGTAAAAACTTTGACTGTCTAAAGAAGTCTAAATTCAGCGGACCATATAGCTGACATACTTTACTATCTTTAATCATAGCAGATCGCTTTACAAAGCCACTGTTTGTTTCAACATCAAATTTTCCTGCTTCATCTCTGTACCATCCCATGGCTTCCATATGACTTTTTTGTGCTGCTGGATGAAACTGTGATACATGATTGAAATATGATTTATAGGGATAATCGCTTTGACCACCTTCCACCTGCTGCTCTCCAATCGTTAGAGAAACATCGCGAAGTAATGTAGTCAATGGTAAATTGTTCAGTCCAACTTTATGTGCATCGTCAATAGCAGTTCCATCTGCTTGCTGAATTCTAAACCTCAAATCAAGCATCGCATAACTCAAATCTATGTAGTCATCACTACCACCAGGAATAACAAATTCAATGGGGCCAGCATTCTCAGCTGTTCGAGGATGATAATCTACAATACTTGAACTAAGAATATCTGTCTGTATGGCTTGTTGATCGAACAAACAAAAACCGGAAGTTTTACACTCCATGATTAGAAGTTATAGCAGCGTCGTCGTTTAGCGCCTGATGAATGATTAGAGCCTCTACGACGTTTGCGTGAATGCCTTTTGACTGAAGATCGCACCTTACCAGCTCCGCGATGTTTCCTCCTTCCTTTATTCATTCGTTTAGGTGATTTCTTTCCTTGAGTAACACCAGCAAAGGTCTGCTTCAATGTTTTTAAACCGCGTTCCTTCCCACGATTCAACAAACTGCTCTTAAAACTTCTACCTCTGGAAAGATCACTAGCAACATCACCAGCAAAGCCAACGGCATTACTTAAAACATTTCGTTTTAAAGATCTACCGACATTGGATATGAGAGGTGCTACAACAGATTTCAGTGCACCAAGTATGCTACCTCCACGTTGGCGGCGAGCGCCGATGTAAATTTGTCCTCCACCACTTACATAGGAGGGTCGTGAATAAAATGAGGCAGTTGGATTCATAGCTCAAACCCTAAACATTGTTAGTTACAACTTTGCATGAATCACTGTCGATCACTTAGATGAAAGATGTCGGCACGACGCATCCAAGAGTTCATACTTGAAGGATAACCAGTCCATTTAACAAGACACCATTCTTCACCTTGCCGTTTTTTACATCGAATGATTTTTTCTACCAAATATGTTTCACTTTCAGTGACTACCTCAATCTCATCGCGGTAAAAGCTACCCTCAATTTCTTCATTATCGTAATCTTTCAACTTGTAGGTGGTCGGAGAGTCTTTTTGATTAATCCTTGATACTGTAAATACCTCCTCTGTCCAATTCGGAAGGTACCCTTTAGCAAAAACACTTTTCACTTTTGAGATACGAACTTTATCGCCAATTTTCACATCACTTTTCACATGAGTGCGTTTACGTTGGAATGATTCGCGCACTTTATCTACATTGTCAGCATTTACATCTACTGGTCTGAGTCCAATAGAACGATGGATAGAGTGATTGTAGGCATGGAGTGTATCTTGTAGAACCTTTGTCCAATTTTGTGTCAAGTTGGCAGTAAAATGTCGCCACAAGCGATTTTTTAATGTGCGATTAAAACGTTCAACGAGTGCAGCTTTATAAGCACTCTTTACACTAAACAACTCAATGTCATGCCTCTCAAATAATCTTCTCACATGCTGATTTTCAAACTCTTTTCCTTGATCACTCTGAATTCTTTTTGGAATGCGACCTTCTCGAAAAATTGTTTGAATGCTTTTGCTACTCCTTTCCCTTCTTTAGTTTTTAAAGGTTGAGCCCACGCATAACGCGAGAAAATATCAATGACGGTTAAAATAAAGTTATTGCCCGAGTTATGTTTTGAAATGGAGGCAACATCACACAAATCTGCTTGCCACTGTTCATCGATGTCATGAACAATATAATGGCGGGTGCGGTACTTCTTTTTCGCTTGTTTGTGGAGTGTATAGGTAGCCTGACCCTTTAACCATCGTTTCACTTGTGATTGTGGAAGACCACTCGCTTTTGATAATTTCTTGATAGATGCAAATCCTGCCGGATGCTTTACATCATAATAGATTGACTTCAAACGTTCAGTCGATGACGACTGACTCTTTTTCCTCCTTCTCATCTTTTTGTTTTCTTGCCTTTCTACATTTACAACAACTGCAGCATTTAGCTTTAGCGGTTTTGCGATCGTGTTCACATTGCTTAGGGGTTTCATTGTGAGAGCTGGCGCAGCAAGTGCAAGTGACAACGACATTCACCTCTGGCGGCTCATTACATGGCAAGCAACACATCTGCTTCATATTAATAGTCTGAGAACATGTATTTCCTGGGAGGAGCTGTTTTACGTTTTCCTTTTACTAGTTTTAGTGGCGATGTAGATCTACGTCGAGTTCTTCCTCTTGTTTGCTTAGTGAGTGTGGGAGGGGATGTAGCAGGTGACGTCTTAAACCAATTTGTTGGCATTTTCATCGTCTGAAGCATTGGAGCAGTAGCCACTGTTGAATCAAGTTCTTTCAATGTCTCATTATTCAAAGCAAATTTTGGTACATTATGCTTTTTCAATAGTTTAAGAAAGTATGACCAACCAGGTGGAACATAGCCCTGACGGCGCTTTCTACGTGTCGCATACTGAATCAAGTCTTCATAACGTGAAGCGTCAATCACTTTATTTTCATCTGTAATGATTTCTCCTCTATCATTTACATTGAGATGGGGTTCAATACTATTGAAAAGAGATATGGCATGTGCGCGAGATGCTAAAGGTGTAGCAGTCGATACAGAGTCACGCATCTTATTCTTCAAGTTTTTCAATTGCTCAACAGTTTCCGATTGTAATAATACAGCACGATGTGGATCTTTGATGTGAACATTTTGCTGATAATCTATTTCTTTCCTATACATTTGATTTGCAAGAGGTTGCTTTACTTGCTGCATGGCAGTCAATTGTACATATTCATCCTGAGGAATAACAATCATGCGAGAATAAGAACTCATAGTTTGTAGATAATCATGGGAGTTTTCAAAATATCACTTCGAAATCTAAATTCTTCCGGACACTCTTGCGTAAAGTCAATGAATAAGTAACCGTATGGTTTTTCAGTAGCTGCTTGAAAAATTTCAATTAAGGCTTTTGATCCTCTGGGTGCAACTTGTCGCGCTAAAATTTCAAATTGACTTTTATCTCGCGGATTCTTGAAAATAGCATAATAGTGTGTATTCAGGTTTCGTGTACGAGCTTCTTTTCCATCAGGAAACAAATTTTGTGTGATATAGATGATAAAGCACCTTTTATGATGTGCTGCGCGAGTGAACATATCTGTAACATCTTTTGAATTCTTACTTTCTTTTAATAAATCATCCAATACAACAACATCATTAGACTGAAGTTTATCCACTGGAATAATTCCTTCATATCGAATAAAGTTGCGACTTTGCAATTCCTGAAACAGCGACGGTTGATAAATACCATAACACCAAATCACTCGATTGATAGGTTCCTTAAACAACTCCCTTCTTTTATCCAATAAATTCAGCGTGAAAACAGTTTTACCTGCATGAGATGGACCTGATACAGTCAGAACTTTATCACATTGAAGTCTGAAATCCATTTTATTACTTTGAGACTCAACATTTGCATAATTAACGCTTAGAGCCAAAGATATTTCCCAATAGGTTGCCCACGGCAGGAGCTATCATTGGAAGTATTGCTGAAAGGAAACCGCCCTTTTGTGTTAGAGTTTTCCTCTTTCTTTGAAGGGTGACTTTAGGATTGGAGATGAAACGCAATTTTGTGGCATATCGCTTAAGTAACTTTCGTTGTTTTGGCGCTAATGTCTTCGTCCTCAACTTTCTGACATGAGAAATAATTTCACGAATGAATTTATCGTTGGCATGTCGTATAGCATTATATCGCTGATTTGCTTTCATTCGTCGGAGAGCTTGAATGGCTGAAGAAAACTTTGAAGACTTTTTACGTTTCGCCATTTTACGTTTCGCCATTTTCCGTGTTAGTCTTTGCTAAAACCTATCTTTACCACATTTGCATAGGTACTAACTATTGCGACATAAGTGACACTCGAAATGAGCAATGTCACAGTGGTTACATTTGCAAAGTTGAATGCAATTACGTATGAAACAGCGTTGACAAAAAGCATGCTTACATCTCTTGAAGATGCGCTTTTCATTTCCATCCTTTCGCTTACATACATCACAACACATAGTTTCACCGTTACTGATGTCTATAGCAAGTCTTTTTGAAGATATGAATTTGCTAGCCTTTTCTAAATAATAGACACATGTACAGAAGGAATATACTTCGAGAGTGAGCAGACATAGCTCGAAAACCAGTTGTGCTACAATCAAGTACCACTGCATTTTCAATTTTTCTTTATGGAAAGTTGAATGTGAATATCTGAAATCGCTTCAATCACTAGACTGCTACCATGATGGTTAAATGCGTTAAGACGTTCAGCAATTTTTATCATATGTCTTTTAAAAAATTCTTCGGGGTGATCTACCACTTCCATTGAATAAGAAGCAAAATGGAAAGAGCGACTTTCCACCTCTTCCTTTCCAAAATGACTAAACTTAATTTTCGCAACTAATCGCGCCATGACAATGCTATCAGAGAATGTATTCATTAACTCTAGAAATAGAGTGCTAGCATCATCGACCAATGCTTCGATGTCGGTCTCATCTTTATGAAAATTTATCACATAATCTTGAACAGCTCCTTTTAAACTTTGCCTATGAAAATGTAATGTTCCGCAGTCGTTTGAGAAAGACATGATTGCCCTTTATCTAACCCATCCATTGCATGAAAACAACAACTCTTCTCATAGTAACATTTATTGAATAATAGTAACAAGCATGCATTATAAATCAATGGTTTGAAAGAGATAAAATAGATACAGCTGGTAACTATCATACAGCGAGCAATGATAACCATACAGGACTTTGGCAGTGCTGAGGTAAGGAGGAAAGAAGCATTGGTTATGAACGTAGCTACTACAACGAACAGACAAAATAGGAACACACAAATCCTTAAAACGTTTCGTGACTTCATGATAATGTTGATTCACTCTACTATCCCAAGGTGGGAGCAAAATATCATCAATGATTAGATTGGGAAATACTTTCCTCTCCTTACCAGGATTATTACAAAAGATGCGTATAACATTGAAAGCAGCTAACCATCGTTTAAAGTCAATAAGAAGAGCACTCTCACAAGAAAAGCCATAGTCTTGCAAATATTTCAGATTAAGTCCATGAATGTGTTTTCTCGCCCATTGATCAACATTGGGATTGCAGTTGGCATGTTGATGATAGACACTGACAATCTGATATGTCCAATTGTTCATAGCAATAGCACTGAGCTCCTGTACAGGTTCACCCTCACAATCCATAAAAATGATGATAGAAGCCTAAAACGGAAATTTACACATCTAAGGAAACGTTCTATAACATATTACAAAATGAAGAATTACATCGATGCTTTTCACGACAAAATACACAAATGATATGATGGCAACGAAGAAGTAAAATGTATCTAATAAGACCACGTCTACGACACTCAAAGCACATAAGCGAATTGTCATAGGGTAGAGTTAGGAAAGGACTAGTAATTCTCCTTCTTTGATTTGCGTTTTGATGCAGCATTCTTCTCCGACTTGCGCTTCGTACCACTGCTGTTAAGGATTTGATCAATTATGTCGTCCACGTTGGGTGGTTTTGGAATATATAGGATGGATTCCATATGCATGGAGAGAGAGGCTATTTTATTATCCTTATGCCGACCATAATATAGCCCATTCACTTTGAAAAGGATATCCCAAGTACCTTCTCCGAGCTCGTCGCATGTGATGGGTGTTGAATGATCTCCCTCCTTCTTATAGTAAGTGCACCAATATGATACCGGTAGGCAAATTTGATTACCATCCCAAATCTTTCTATAGGGAGTATCCTTGTCATCTCTCGCCTTCCACTCTTGAGCAAGAGGAGTAGGAATGTCCATATTTAATGTCACGTACTCCTCAATAATATCAAGTTGGTGGCGAATGTACGGACTCACGGGGATCAGTATGTAGTCCCCATACTGATTGTGCATTATCTTGACATCCGTGGAAGGGAGCATTCCCGTTTGGAGTACTACACCATGATCGTCATAACGCAAGACTTGTTTAAATTTACGCTGTAGCGGTGTAGGATTATGTACCTTGGTTGTTTCTTCCACTGGCCTCAGTTGTAGATGATCTGATCGTAGCGAACCTTGTAACGTTTGACCACCATTTTGTCCTACTAGTGCAGCAGATGGAGTAGATGCCTGAAAATGGAAAAGATTGTATTAAGTTTACGTTCAAGGGAGGGAGGAAAGTAGCGACTTACCATTTTAGTTGGATAATAGAACAGGGAACTAGAGAGAGAGAGAGAAAATGTGCGTCCGTCACTCGTGCGATTCAACGATGGAATGATTCTCACTGTGGAAGGCTCGCTATTTATATAGAAATGCTTGATTCTCATTGGATGATGATCCTCATTGGACAATAACATCAAGCTGATTCCAAATCTGGTCTCCGTTTACCAATCCGAGCCTTCATTCGCCCGCTGGAGCTGTTTCTTGGGAAATTCTAACTCTGTCGTTTTTCGTCAATCTCCCAAAATCTTAAATGGCGTCTCACATCTAAACGAAGACAGATATGAACAAGCCGTTTCTTTCACTGAATTTGTCTCACTCTTAGCTTTCAAACGAGCTATTGCACGACAAAATCCGTCCACTAGAAGCCAAGATTGAAGCTAGCTGTCCAGAGGGGGGGAGGTCAGTGAAATTTGATGAAAAATGTTTTGGTGACGGTCCCAGGTCGAAATTCCACACTTTGGAAAATTTTCAAAATTTTACCCATACAAAGCCACTCTGACACTTAGGATTTTTTCAGGTGAGCGAGCTCCGACCTAAAATCTTGTAACCGCTCTAACTTTTGAACGAAGACAGATATGAACAAGCCGTTTCTTTCACTGAATTTGTCTCACTCTTAGCTTTCAAACGAGCTATTGCACGACAAAATCCGTCCACTAGAAGCCAAGATTGAAGCTAGCTGTCCAGAGGGGGGGAGGTCAGTGAAATTTGATGAAAAATGTTTTGGTGACGGTCCCAGGTCGAAATTCCACACTTTGGAAAATTTTCAAAATTTTACCCATACAAAGCCACTCTGACACTTAGGATTTTTTCAGGTGAGCGAGCTCCGACCTAAAATCTTGTAACCGCTCTAACTTTTGAACGAAGACAGATATGAACAAGCCGTTTCTTTCACTGAATTTGTCTCACTCCTAGCTTTCAAACGAGCTATTGCACGACAAAATCCGTCCACTAGAAGCCAAGATTGAAGCTAGCTGTCCAGAGGGGGGGGGAGGTCAGTGAAATTTGATGAAAAATGTTTTGGTGACGGTCCCAGGTCGAAATTCCACACTTTGGAAAATTTTCAAAATTTTACCCATACAAAGCCACTCTGACACTTAGGATTTTTTCAGGTGAGCGAGCTCCGACCTAAAATCTTGTAACCGCTCTAACTTTTGAACGAAGACAGATATGAACAAGCCGTTTCTTTCACTGAATTTGTCTCACTCCTAGCTTTCAAACGAGCTATTGCACGACAAAATCCGTCCACTAGAAGCCAAGATTGAAGCTAGCTGTCCAGAGGGGGGGGAGGTCAGTGAAATTTGATGAAAAATGTTTTGGTGACGGTCCCAGGTCGAAATTCCACACTTTGGAAAATTTTCAAAATTTTACCCATACAAAGCCACTCTGACACTTAGGATTTTTTCAGGTGAGCGAGCTCCGACCTAAAATCTTGTAACCGCTCTAACTTTTGAACGAAGACAGATATGAACAAGCCGTTTCTTTCACTGAATTTGTCTCACTCCTAGCTTTCAAACGAGCTATTGCACGACAAAATCCGTCCACTAGAAGCCAAGATTGAAGCTAGCTGTCCAGAGGGGGGGAGGTCAGTGAAAATTGATGAAAAATGTTTTGGTGACGGTCCCAGGTCGAAATTCCACACTTTGGAAAATTTTCAAAATTTTACCCATACAAAGCCACTCTGACACTTAGGATTTTTTCAGGTGAGCGAGCTCCGACCTAAAATCTTGTAACAGCTCTAACTTTTGAACGGCTGGTCCGATTGACTAGCAACAAAAAATGTCGTCGAGCAGTTTTTTCTCCTCTTTCAAACGAGTAGCCTTAAGACAAAATCCGTTCACTAGAACCAAAGTTAGAAGATTGCTGTCGGGGGGGGGGGTCAGTGAAATTTGATGAAAAATGTTTTGGTGACGGTCCCAGGTCGAAATTCCACACTTTGGAAAATTTTCAAAATTTTACCCATACAAAGCCACTCTGACACTTAGGATTTTTTCAGGTGAGCTACGACAGTCCACCCTCCCAACCTGGCCGGCACACCACGCCAACTTGGCCGGCACACCACGCCAACCTAGACACCACATCACCGCGCGCTATACGACGGTCGGCCAGAGGGGGGGGACGTCAGAACCAAAGCACCACGGCGGCCGACCACGACACTCTGCCGTTCCAGAGGGGGGGACGTCAGCGACGGCTGCCATCTTGCGCGGTCCAGAAGTGGAGTTTTACTTACTACTTGCCTTGTCAAAATTAGACGCATACAATTTTTTTGGAATTTTTATGGTGTTAATGAACAACAAGAGATTACTTTCATCAGTACTTTCAAGAAGCTATAAGCCACATGACCTACGATATCAATTTACAAAGAGCTTCGACGTAATCAGCAATTTTGACCTTCACCTGACAAGTTGAGACAGTTATTGATTAATAGTGACCACGTGACCATCTCTGAAGAAGTCATAATTATATTTTCTTTGGAAAGAGCCAAATTCTTATAGTGATAAAGTGAACATTTTTCTTTTGGACGATTAATTTCAGCTATTACCTGGATATCTTTAGGTAATGTTCATGAAATCACAGAATAAAACATATAAAATTTGTATCTAGAAAAGTGATACGAAATTACAAATTCTAAACTATGTAAAATGTAAAGTACGTAATTGTTTGGCCATTCCTGGATATTATACACAATGTCAAAAATAGCCTCTGGCTTTCTCAGGAATAAAAAAACACAAAATTTCTAAAATATCACAAGCTTTCGTCTTCATTCAACAGGGTATTCAATAGAATATGCACAGATGTTTTACAGCCGTAAATCAATATTCAAAATTATTACTTAGATATTCGAACAGCTCATCAACTACAGACAAAGATAAGAAAAACATGCATGAACTATGAAATGAAGATACAAAGCTAACTATGGTAAGACATCATGGCGAGACATTATTACCTTTTGAGATAAATTCAGTTTTGTATTTCCTTTTATATAAGCTTTTAATACTTTTCTAATATTTTTCGTGAATTACCGTATGCTTTCTTGTATTCCACAAATTGATACACAGTGTTTACTATATAAAGGGTGGCGCACGTAAACCGCCGGATTTTAAACTTTTATTACTCCTCAAATATTCATCCGATCGTCATGAAATTTCGACTCATACTAGTTTGGAGTATAGGATTTATGATGATTATACCTGTTGTACTGAGAATTGTCAGAAAATTCTGATTCTATTGACCGAATGACATGTACTCATTTTGTTGACATCGAAAATCTAGATCAAGTTAGATAACTTAACATGAATCGTATTCTGCACAACGCATTGTGCGCAGTCTTGAAGTTAATATTGTTCAGTTACTTCCATGTCATATACATGTAAAATACCATTCGACGATTAAATCACTATCTGAAAAGAATCGAACATAAAAGAATGGATGATTATTCGGTTGCAGAACGAGCAAAATGTGCGGCTTGGTACGAATGGCTCAAGAGTCCAGTGGAGGTACAAAGGCTTTATCATTCAGAGTATGGCAAGAACGCGAGAGCACCGGATGACCGTACCATAAAGCGGTGGCACACAAAACTGTTGACCAGTGGTAGTGTGGTGACTGTCAAGCGAGACCGGTCATCTTCTGAACGAACGGAGCAGAATGTGGAACGAGTTGTGCAGCACTTGGAGGAGGACCCAAACACATCTACCCGTCGTGCATCTAATGTTCTTCAAGTGAGTCGCCGCACTATCCAGCGCATCCTCCATGACTATGGATGGCATCCGTACAAGGTCCAGGTGGTGCAGCGATTAGAAGAAGAAAATCTGGAAAACCGAATGGAGTTCGCAGAACAGGAGCTACAGCGCATCCAAACCAACCCGAGCCATTCAGTGGAACTAACCTGGTCCGATGAAGCTCACTTGCATCTGGATGGTGGTGTGAATCGCCACAATTGTCGTTATTGGGCCAACCAGAACCCTCACTGGATCAATCAAGAGTCTATGCACTCGCCACGCACCACTGTCTGGGCGGCAATCAGCCAATCAGGTATCTACAGGTTCTTCTTCGACACCTCCGTCAACAAGGATCGGTATCTCAAGATGCTACAGGAAGGAATTTTGGCCAGCGGTGCAGTCGGACAAAAGAGGCAGGATGTTGAGATTTGTGAACAAAGTCAATTTATGTTAATTCAGTTGTTTAAATATACCGGGTATGAAACAGACACTTTCGCTTCTCAAGTATACCACGCTATCGAAAAAACGGATTGGTTTTCTCTTATCTCTATTGGGCCAGAACGCAACATTAATGGTGGCTAGCGGCGTTGGTTAGCAATCCACTGACGCGCTTTCCAATTTATTCATCCTGACTCAGCGCTGTTCGTATTCATACGCTGTCACGTGCTACCTACTGCACGATGAATCCGATTACTGCTCCTCAACTGCCTGCATGTCCGCGAGAATCCGACTTTCTGTTCTTCGTGCGTCAACTCGAGAACTATTTCTTAATAATCCATGCCGAAACAGATATGGAACTGCCTCTTCTACTCAACTGCTTGGGTCGTGACGGATGCGATATTTACGATGGACTTCCTTCACCGAAAGATTCATATTCTGACTGTATAGCACGTCTCCGGGAATATTTCTGCGGGAAGACAGTATACTACTTCGGCGAAAAGACTTCTTTCAAGCAGACAGTCTCAGAAAGAATCAATTACGGAATTTTCGTGCCGGTTACGACGTCTATCCAAAGAGTGTAACTTCGGCAGTACTACAAATGAAACTACTTCGTGACATTTTCGTCATCGGTGTTTAAAGATGACAAATTAGGCGAGCAGCGTCTGCTTACCGAAGATGCTGCCTCCCTTACATTTGAACTTGCTATACGAAAAGCTGAGGCTATGAACGCGCCAGACATGAACGTCAATCCGTGGGATTTTCTAGTGTCAATGCTGTTTCTCAGAAGTTATCCAACCCTCAAGGTCGATCTACTAGGCTACAGACCGTTTACCAAGGAGCCATTACAACTCCAGAAGAGTGATCAAGGAAATTCTCATTACAACTCCAGAAGTTCTGATCAAGGAAATTCTCATTACAATTCCAGAAATGCTGATCAAGGAAATTCTTCAAATAGAGTGTGCTTTCGTTGCGGGATCATCTTTTCACATTGCTTCGACGTAGTGTGTCCTGCTAAAGATGCTGAGTGTCGTTCTTGCCACAAAAGTGGTCATTTTTCGAAAGTGTGCCGTTCAAAAGGCAATGTTACTTCTCAATCTAAAAGTGCTTTTACCAAGCAAATACGTAGTGTTGCGACTATTGACCCAAATAGCGATGACCTGTGTTAGTTTTATAGCAGTAATAATCCTTTCTCCGAAGTACGCAAAACCGTACTGATAAATGATATTTCAGTATTGCCGTTTGCGATACTGGTGCCGAGGTTAATATTTTGCCGGTTGGTTGCATTTCTAATTGAAACTTGAAAAACAAGGAGTACGCATCAAAGCTTGGGGTCCATTTCGTCATTCCTGTCAAAGGCGCATGTAATTGTGCTGTTCGTTATGCCGATAAATGCGTTTCTGATGTTTTCTACGTCGTTGATGTACGTGATTGTCCACCCTTGCTTTCCTATCCGTTATCTAATAGAGTTAGGACTTGTAGCCGAGTTAGCTAATATCACTGCATCACACAACTCTACAACTACAGAACAGGTTACAGACGAATTTTCAGCAACAGATTTCGACAGCTTACTTAGCAGCTACCAGCATTTATTCACACGAAACGGACTATTGACTACTAGTTATGAGTACGATGTTACACTGCGCGAAGACGCCAGGGGTTATGCACCAGCAGCGCGCCGTGTTCCACCAGCGATTCATGATGCAGTTAAGACAGAGCTCGAGCGCTATGGTTGACTTAGGTGTTATCCGGAAAATAGACGGACCCGTAGAATTTGCTCACCGATGGTAGTGTCTTACAAATCTCAGGTGCATTACGCATATGTGCAGATTTACGTCGTTTAATCGAAGCCGTTGTCAAAGAACCAATGCAGATCCCTACTCTCGATGAATTACGTTCTAAGTTGCGCAAATCCGAAAGTTTTCAGTCACTCGACATGCGAAACGGATTTTGGCAAATCCCTATTTCCTCTAGGACTCAGAAAGTTCTAAGTTTTTCAACTCCGTTCGGTAATTTCTGTTACAAACGGCTATGTTTTGGCATATCGTCTGCCCCGAAATTTACACAAAAGTAATGACAAACTACTCAGCGGAATTGATAACGTACTGATTTACATTGACGATGTTGTCATAGCCACTTCTACGATCGAGGAACACAGACAAATTTTGAAACAAGTGCTCGACTTCGAAACCGACTTGATCAAGCAGGATTAAGCCCATGAACCAAAGAAAAGTGTAAAATCGGTAAGAGTTCGATCCAATTCTTAGGGCATTTATGGTCTTCCGATGGTGTACCAGCCAATCACACACGCAAAACTACGTGCTCTCAGTGATATCGCCTATACCTGACTGACTGACTCGTACAAACGCCTTCACTATCCTTTTTTCCTCGGACTAGCTGCTTACATTGGCCAGACTTCAACCCTCACATTTCAGTTCTATCGTTCAGATCCCCTT
>CAJQUW010009599.1:0-42148 GCA_907163375.1 Prostheceraeus crozeri
ACGTGGTGTGATCCAAAAATGTCCCGGACTAACCTACTTGCAGATAACCTGTGATAACGAATACTACTTCAGATGTAAAATTTAGGTCTTTAAGGCATGAGAGAAATATGGTTGCCGAAATTTTTCGGTCAGTTTTCTATTTTTTCAAAATTTTCAAACATTTTTGTATGAATTTCAAGATTTTCCTATAAATTCTAGCGATTTAGAATTAATATATTTAGATTAACTTGACAGTTAAGCTATTCACTAATAACCTGACTAATAATTAACGGAAAAACAAATGTTTTGTTCCAGAAAAACAGTTTACTTTTCAATGTATGAGCCGTTAGCATTCGTCATCTTTTTGCCAACGAAGTCTCAATTCACAAAAAGCTTTATGAAAAAATTCTGGGTGTCAAAGAATCAAAAAAACTCAGTAACTGCATCCCGCAGTTCAACTGGGCGGATTCAAAATGGTGTCCACGAAGATGCTTTTTGAGGAATCTAAACAGATAGAAGTCCACTTGGGGCCAAGTCAGGTGAAATAAGGAGGATGGATTTCAATAGTTGAAATCCGTTTCTCGTTAAGGCATTGGTTGTCTCCTGCGAGGTGTGAATCGGAGCATTGTCATGAAGCAAGTAGAGGGGGAATGTTTCGTGGCTTTCTTTATTTCGCTTCCTCGCTTCAGATAACAGAGTGGAATAATATTCGCTATTGATTCTTACTCCTTTATCCGCAAAGTCAACCAGTTGGATTCCCGAAGCGTTCCAAAAGACCGTCAGCATCAACGACCGGCGATGTGATGTTTCCGGATCGCATTTTTCAAAGGGGCAGACTCGCCTGATTTTCGCCACTCTGCAGATTCTCGCTTACTTTGAGGCAGATACAAACTTAAAGGTGTTTCATCCTCTGTAAGATGCAGTTCAGAAACTGATCTCCGTGCATTTCGAGGAGATCCAAATTTGACTGTGCCGCCAGAAGTCTGTTCTCCTTCATTTCAGGTGACAGAAACTTCGGTACGAAACGTTGATGGCCAAGTTTGCGATATCCAAGTCTTTCGATGATGTCATGACAGGAGTGATAACTGATTCGCAACTCTCTTCGACAACTCACGGATGGTTATCCTTCTGTGTGCTGTAAATCACTTCATCGCACTGACATCGATTTCTCTTCCGGAATCTCCTGCGGCCGACCAAACAGTTGAAAAATCTTGCTCCACAGATTGTCTTCCGCGTTTAAATTCGCTTATAATCCAGAAATAAGCAGTAGTTCTTCGATCTGGAGCTTTGCTGTCCATATTGCCAGCTTAATTCCTTTAGAATGTCACCAATTAGCGAAGCCGCGGATCAGGAGGTTATCGTATCACACTGCGATATTCGACTGAAGACATCGCTTGTCACATCCATCATGAAAACTGATAGAATCAAAGAACCATCGTTGACACGGATTTCTTAATGAATGCGTGCTGAATGAACTTCACTGATTGATATCGTAACACATGAAGCAATTAACAAAAGACGTTCAATATTCATGGCAAAGATATCCGTCAAATAAGGTACAAATCAAAATCAATCTAACTATAACAATAAGACAGAAATTCATGTTAAAATGTAAAAATATTTTTTAAAAATAGAAAACTGACCGGAAAAATTTCGGCGACCATATTTCTCATGCCTTAAAGACCTAAATTTACATCTGAAGTAGTATTCGTTATCACAGGTTATCTGCAAGTAGGTTAGTCCGGGACATTTTGGATCACACCACGTATGTATTCATATATAGTCAAATGCACTCCGCCTTTTCAATTCACTTACAAACCGAAATCTGATTGCAACTGTGCACTGATTACTTTGCATAATTACCTGACCCAAATGTTAGATGCTAACGATATAGTCCGGGAGCCAGCGTGAAGTTGTGCAGGGAACGAGGTAGTACATAAAACTTTCACATAGCATAGTACACCTCTAACCTACTGCAAAACTTCGCGTCTGCCGGATCATATCATTTGCTTTTCAGAAATAGAGAGGATAACACAATCCTATGTATTTCCAATGGTGAAATTGTGACATTTAAGGTGTTGACTCCATTTTTTCGAGTTTTTGCTCATAAAAGTTACACAAATTGGTATTTTGTTGAACTGGTTATTATAGAAATCATCTACAGATCATGATCTTTCAAATGAGTTATCATTCAGTGACAGAGGATGAAGTAAAGTGTACAAACAGACACTTTTCGTTGGTGTAAAACCTGCAAATTTTAACATAGAAATTTCAGGAAAATTGTTGATCTACTTTAACGAAAAGTGTCTGTTTGAACACTTTACTTCATCCTCTGTCACTGAATGATAACTCATTTGAAAGATCATGATCTGTAGATGATTTCTATAATAACCAGTTCAACAAAATACCAATTTGTGTAACTTTTATGAGCAAAAACTCGAAAAAATGGAGTCAACACCTTAAATGTCACAATTTCACCATTGGAAATACATAGGATTGTGTTATCCTCTCTATTTCTGAAAAGCAAATGATCTGATCCGGCAGACGCGAAGTTTTGCAGTAGGTTAGAGGTGTGCTATGCTATGTGAAAGTTTTATGTACTACATCGTTCCCTGCACAACTTCACGCTGGCTCCCGGACTAATACTGTTGCGGCTTTGTTAATCACAAGCGATTTTTCATGTGAATTTGATAGGGTCTGACATGATATTTTGGTAGATAAATTGTACAAATTGGATTTCCCTCCTGGTTTTATTCAGTGGATTTATTTGTATCTAAAGGATCGCCATCAAAGTGTAAAACTTCGTGATATCTTAAGTGATCCAGTGTTTGTAAGCAGCGGTTGTCCTCAAGGATCTTTGTTAGGTCCCTTTTTGTTCCTTCCTTATTGTCATGATATCATGCCAAAGCATTCTCTGACAAAGTATATTCAGTATGCGGATGGTTTGAATACTGTCATTCCTATTTCAAAAGATGAACAAGAGTCGAAACTTCGTGTTATGGAAGAAATTTCAAACATTCAGAAATGGTCCGAGAATAATGATCCTCTTCTTAATGCGGCGGAAACAAAAATTGTAATTTTTGGAAAGGAGAATTTCACTTGAAGCGATGTTTTTTCTAGTTTGTCGTTTAGTGTTGTCAAGAGCGCGAAAATACTCGGTGTCACATGGGACCAAGATATATCCTGGAGTATACGCTTTAAAGATATTGAGCGTAAATATTCACAACGTCTGTTTTTACGCAATTCTCTAAAATGTACTGTACTTTATGTCACGATGATTTGTGGAGAGTTTACTATAACATCATTGAAAGTTTGATGTTGTATTCTACTATCCTTTTTGGAGTTCTGTCATCTGAAACGAAATCTATGCTGTCTCGTATTTTTAAACGTTGTAAGATAACAATTTGCAAACTCGAATGTATATGTTCGAATACTGTTGATGATCTGTTTGTCAAAAGGTTCAGAGCATTTGTGGCGTCGTGTATGAATTCAGGAGATCCATGTTAACCTTTGAATATATTTAGACCGACGCAATCCGTTAAACGTGTTGCGATTCCATTTTGTCGCACAAATCGTAGACAAAATTCTTTTCCAATAGCTTTTCTGCTACATCAAAGTGGCTATGTCAAACTCTGACATTGCTGTGTATTTTGATTTTCATTTTTGACAAATATACTATTTCTCTCTCTCAATACGCCTTTGCAAAATATTCACATATCCATTGGAATTCATGTCATATCTTTGAATATGGAGTTCAGTTCTATCATTCATCGATATCGCAGCTCAAAACAGAAGTTTTCCACATTCTTGACTCACAGACAATGTCAAATGGAAGTGAATATGCAAAAGGAAGAAATAATTAGTTTTCCAACTGCACTTTTGATAAAAGAGCAGAAACTTTGTCCTTCAAAAAACGCTTTCACAATCTTCGATTCACTCACTATGACATAAAATGAATTCGGAACCGAATAGAAATCTTGTTTGGGTATCTAGATATGTTGAGCAGATGTCTAGAACCATAGATATTGAAAGCGTGAAAATGACCTTGTTAGCGCCAAAAAGTTGTAAACAACTTTTAATAATCATCAACAGAAAATCGTGCAATAAGGGTAGGACATCACAACTTTCCTAGAAGTGCACCGATTTCGACGAACAATTCATCAAAAGAATGCTCAGAGAAAATCCTTTCACCTTGTGTCTGACTTATAATTAAAGTGATTATCACACATCTTCACATTGAAAATTTCTGTCCACCGCAAAAAATGACGAATGCGAATACATAAAAGCTCATCTAAAATCTGAGAAAATAAAATCTCGAATGGTCAATGACTTATCAATGTAAGATGAAATTGAAAATTAGGACAATCGATTGAAGTTTTACATAATTTCGGTGGATCGCCTTTTATGATGAACTCTGCATGGCATGATGGCAGTTTCAGATCTTCCAATAATATTAGTGATATTCCGGATCATGCTAGTAGTGAGTGTCTCCTTCCGACTTTTTTCTTCTGATTCTTAAAATACGTATATCACCAGAAGTTCGTCCAAACCATGCCATGTATGCTCCCGTGAGATCAGTATCCACATCTGATTCGCAAACACGAGTTCATGCGTTGAGAGAAATTCTCGTCTCTTCCAGATTTCTGAACAACGGAATGGAATCGAAACACATTCTCTATTTTGTTCTCCACACTCAGCAAATTTTTTTTTGATACTTCGGTTTCTGCATTCATTTTCTTCTTTCTATCAAGGAACTCTCCAGCTACAAAGTAACTTTCCATTTATTAAATTTCTATAAACCTTCACTGCGAAAAAGTACAGAAACGATTACTGCACCAGGTACATACTTTATGATGTTTATCCACTTCTTCTACAGAATAAAACGAAATTCTTCCATAAAAATATTTTAAATTAAAACGGTTGACTTGAGTGATTTTAACAATATTCTTATAAGAAAAACCAGAAAAAAATGGCATTTATATGGTTGCTCTACAGAAACTGTTCAACTTCAGAAAAGCAAACTATTTCTATGATTTGTTCAGCATGACCGGAGCAGCGTGGCGGCTTTCTTTAATCCATTGGCATTTATTGGCAGATTTGATTGCAAGGTACTTGCTTACTGGCTTGCAAGTTATTTTTTTTAGTGGTTCTTTTCACAGCCATATTGCTTCATGCCCAGGGCTGTGGAGCCGGAGCCTTAAGGAGCCAATGGTTTTGGTCGGAGCCGGAGCCGATTTATCACAAAGGCTCCGGCTCCGGCTCCGGCTCCGATAGTTTGAGCTTTGATATAAATCTAGAATTTTGAAAGTTATTAATTGGCATCATAAAAAAATTAAATCATTTAAGTATACCAATGATCTGTCCTCCACGATATCTTTCCTTGCAGTTGCCGCCTTCTTTTGTATTATATTTATTATATATTTACACACATGTGTAATATTTTTTTATTGCATATGTTTCGTAAGACTTATTTCCATATTGACAACGTATTCTCCAAAATCCATTAATTTGAAGACTTGTTATATGCATGCTAACTAGATGATTTTAGATTCCTAGAGACAAGTCGCCAGTCATTTATGTACACATTTCCAGTTCAGTCAGCAAAGATAATATAGCTACATTTCTTGCGCAATGTCTTAAATCTAATACGGTTACTATGTAGGCTATCATCTATCGGTATGGCTACTGGCATCTGTGACAGTGCCAATTTCTTTAGATTGTATTGTAGGCTCTTGGGCAGTCCCCCCACCTACATTTTTCAAAACAATCGATTATTCAATTTGATCAATTTTGATTGGAGGGATAATTCCAAACAAAGATATTTAACACTACTTGTTTATATGGAGCTAGATTGGACATAATTCAATTATCGTGGCACCTGTCTCGTTGCCTAATTAGACGTTTACAACTCATTCATCGTATTCCTTGCATCGCATTCAGTTCCTCGCCTCTTGATTGGAGGTAAGCAGCGACCAATCACAACTTTATATTTTGTAAAGAATTTAAATTTAGTTTTTATTCTATTTCACGTGCTTTGCACGTTACTTTATCAGTTTTCTACATTCTCACCGTGACTTTCATTCATATAGGTATTAAAAATTAAATTTAAAGTATTAAGGATTCGCAGACATAAATCAGTGTCTGCTTTAAAATGAGGTTTAATTTCGTTCTGATAAGATATTGTCTCCTGTGTTGGGGATACCGATTTCTACCAATGTAGAATAGATACAGGACTTGGATATTAATTATATCCGTATTGGGTCGAACATCATAACTGAGTGATTGTTTAGGGAATTCTCAGTAATGTTAATAAACAATGGACCAGTGAACTTTTGTCGATATTCGATACATTTTCTTTCTGTCAAATACAATGAACATGGGTGATCTGTTTGAATATACGAGATCAATTCAATGAAGATGCGAGTTCGTTCTCTGCGCTTTTCTGATAGAGTTGCGATTATTTCCCGGTGTTGTAATAATTCTGCTCATCTAATATAAACTTGAAATCTTTTTTTCTTCTACTCAATCAACGCAGAAGCTGCGCTGAAGTAACTTCATTATCTAACTAGTTTTTTCATTATCAGTATCATGGATGACAATGTTTATATTATTATATTTAAATTGGCAGAGCCCGTTTGTTAATGGCAGACACTTAAATTAATGTTAATATTCTATCCCTCTCTTTTTTCTGTAAAAACTTGGTCACAATTTTTAACCAATTTACAAATAATTTGCATGGTCATGCTATTAAATCAATAATTGACAAATCACTTCAAATTTGAAAAGTCTCAATGTCTATACTCTATTCTCTATTTAGGGTTCTGGTTAGTTTCCATCGGTAGATAGGTTACTGTAGTACGAATTTTTAAAAGGATTCAATAAAATTTCCTTTTTATTGTTTTCTCTCGATGAAGGCGGAGCGGATATAATGGGAATAAGTATCTCAACGGTTGAAGAAAATTGTATTTTCGTAATTATTTTTCTAATGAACAACCTACCGATGGCAGCAAGACATACATTATTCACTTTACTAAGCCATAAAACTAAGCAATGAGGTAGATAAACGCATAGTTAAACTAATAAACGACGTAATGAATTGTCTTTCTAAAGAATTTTACTTAAGTAATAATCACTCAATTCTTATATTTTCAGAGTATCATGTTTTGGTCTTCTTACCAGACACTGATCACTGTCTCGAAATGCTTCAGTTCTAGTAGAGATATCAATAAATTTTCTATTACTACTTGGAGCATTTGGTGGCGTGACAACTGATCGATATCAGATAATGTAGGCCATTCGGCTACCAAATTAGATGCCATCCCATTCGTGACCTGAAAGGGTCGCGGATGGGGTGGCATTATATTTTGGAGCGAGAGTGGTTGGCTCCCCTCAAAATGATAGAAATCAGGATAAACTTGGTGAGGACAAATTGACGTGAGTCTTCCGCCATCTTGCCGCCCAGATATTTTTCACCGGATTGTTCATTGGCCAGTTACATGTTTCCACGCCTAGTCGCGTGAATTTTCTTCCTTTTGTTTCAGTGTTGTCACGTGCAATAATGGCCGTCTATGTTACTACTGTTAAAACTACTTTTATTCTCTACATTTTTTGCTGAATTTTTAATCTAACGTTCAGTTCATTCGCATACTTTATATTGACATGCATCGCTAGAGAAATGTTGATTTGATTTAATGACATCACGACCATTCTATTTCATCACGATGAATCTTAGTCACTTGATATAAGTAAAAGAGTTCCCAGTAATTTCATGTTCCACAATCTTGGTATGCAAACTCATGCAAATAATCCTTAGACTCAACTGAGTGAACTGGATTGATTTCCCATTGCTATCGGATGTTATCCGTACATGTCCACAGATGAATGCTCCACACTCAAAGCGGCTTTCCTCGTCTTATCGCTGTCATGAGGAGACTTTCATCGTATTCAAAATGTCAAATATCACTGAAATTCGACATTTACATGTACATGGTTCGCGTTGAGGACCGATATCATACGAGGACTGGTCCCCTTGCTATCGGATGTTATCCGTACATGTCCACAGATGCATGCTCCACACTCAAAGCGGCTTTCCTCGTCTTATCGCTGTCATGAGGAGACTTTCATCGTATTCAAAATGTCAAATATCACTGAAATTCGACATTTACATGTACATGTGTCGCCTTGAGGACCTATATCATACGAGGACTGGTCCCCTTGCTATCGGATGTTATCCGTACATGTCCAAAGATGAATGCTCCACACTCAAAGCGGCTTTCCTCGTCTTATCGCTGTCATGAGGAGACTTTCATCGTATTCAAAATGTCAAATATCACTGAAATTCGACATTTACATGTACATGTGTCGCCTTGAGGACCTATATCATACGAGGACTGGTCCCCCTGCTATCGGATGTTATCCGTACATGTCCACAGAGGCATGCTCCACACTCAAAGCGGCTTTCCTCGTCTTATCGCTGTCATGAGGAGACTTTCATCGTATTCAAAATGTCAAATATCACTGAAATTCGACATTTACATGTACATGTGTCGCCTTGAGGACCTATATCATACGAGGACTGATCCCCTTGCTATCGGATGTTATCCGTACATGTCCACAGATGAATGCTCCACACTCAAAGCGGCTTTCCTCGTCTTATCGCTGTCATGAGGAGACTTTCATCGTATTCAACTTAATGTTTTCAATATATAGCAGCTTACAATTATTAGGAATAAGAACCATTAAAGCCTCTTTAAGACGCATTGGCTTGACGCCGAAATTGCCGTTATTGACACGACATGGCGTTTATCAACCCGAAGCCGCTTTCTAGCGACTTTGCATGAGTTTAAATAACTGTGTAACTTTCATGCCATTAAATGAAAATGAACTAGTGGTCCTTTTAAAATATACTTTCAGTATATCCTTGAAAATATCTTATACATAGTGTACATGCCAAACACGGTATTTTCAAACATTCTACAATATTTGTATGGTTCACGGCTGCCGCCCAATGCTTTTGGTCGTCGTCGATATGTCTGAAGCGACTAACTGAGCCATATTCATAATACGTGAGACAAACGTCGGACGGCGTGAAAAACACGATGTGATAATCGGTTATTCATGCAAGTCATTTAGGCCTAATACATCTATCAGCAGCGATAGCTCGATTCAGAATGTAAATCCCGAATCCTCTCTTTTTGTATGCCACAATACACATATTTTTCTCACCATAATCTCATTCTTATTCCAGATTTTCTCAAACAGGTATAGTTATATAGTTCGTAAATGTTTGAAACGTTAAACGGATTGCCCATTATATCTCAGTTTCAATGATTGACTCAACTGATAACAGATAATTGTATTGCACTGAATATTATATTTATAAATTCATGAATCTAATACTCATTGCAGGTCACTCATTCAATTTTTTAAGGCGCGTTTACGCGCGGTAATATGGTTAGAGGTAACTGAACATCAATTGTCTGGGAAGTACCGCTCATACGAAGCTTTCATGAGTTAATTAAGTTACCCCTCGTTTACACGATAACTTCATTACTCGTGACTATTCAAGCAGTAGATCATAAAGTTTGATTCATTATTCCTTACTATGTCATGGAATAATGTTATATTGACGGCTGTAAGAGTGGTTGCAGAAATTGTCAAAAAGCGAGAAAACGCCGAGGGTGTTGGACAAGGAAATTGATACTACGGAGGAAAAGGCTGGGAGCGTCTAGAAATCTGCTGAAAGAATTGGTTATTGAATATCAATCGGCGTATCGTAATCATATGATTTTGTGAGAACTTGATCGGCCATTGAAAACCAAGGCATTGCGTGTATACTTCTTCGTTGCCTGCCTTTGACATTTTCGATTTCACTATTTTCCTCTTTTCGTGTTGGAATATGTGCTGCGGATTGTCTTCATCTTCCGTATGACAGTCTTTATATCGAAGTCATCAATATCCATTGCGCTAACAATCTCATTCATAGCAACATCCCTTGCTGGATGATTATTGCAATCTGGGTGTTGAGTATACCACAAACATGGTCTTTTTAGATATGGGAACATACATTTATGACGTCCAACGAATGAGAGGGGGAGCGTCACATGTCTTTTAGATTATATAAGAATGGGGAGTAGGGTACTCTACTTTTAGACTAGACCTCATTGTTTCAAGTTTTTTACTTAATTCATAAATCGTCTAAGATATAGCTTGTTGGGGAAGTTTATCACAATCGACTGAATCTTCAATCATACTCGTTCGGAGTGAATGAATGAAAAAAACGTGTGCAGGTGTCAATCCGATTTTGACGATTTTGTTTCCTAAACGATTCCTTCCAGCTACAGCTTTAATGCAGCAGTCATCTGGAGACCCTATTGTCCCAAATGTGAAGGTCAATATTGTTACGAACACTTGTAGAGGACTTACGGGGAGCAGTCCGGATTTTTACTGTTTCAGTCCCCAAAGCTCCTGAAACATGAGTGGAAATTGGTCCTTAAATATAGGCCTGGGTACCTTTAAAATCAAATAATCGATACAAACAATGTTGGCAATCCGCGTTATTGTTTTATGTTAGTTGTTGGATATCTTTTTTTGAATTTCTAGGTTACTCAAATGGTTAACTTCTTTTCAAGTAGTTTAAAAATGTCATTGCTCATTCAGTTTAAAACATAAAAATGATGCTTGTGTCATTACGGTTATTGTACATTAAATGTTTTCCTTGAAGCCTACGATATAAAACTGAAGCACATCACTTTTACACTGTAGGCTATGTGAGGAAGCATGTACATGTGGAATCTTTGTCATTCAATATGTTTGAATACGCAAGACACCGATCAATCTATTTATAACATTTCACACTTTCAAGCCTTCAAACTAGACTTACTGTGATGGAATTATCGATTATTATTAGCAATACAAACGCGGTTTCTCGCGGAAGAGTGGAAATCGAGGACTTCCGTCATTTTATATGCGCGGATTTATCAAACTTAAAAGAAAGTGGACTTGAAGAATGATATGATCTTCAAGCTTACTCTCATTTTCTGGCTTTTGTTCGGAAAGGAATTTGAATTGCGATTTCAATCAATCAAGCCTGTTATTCACGAGTTAGGTAGCTCAATAATTAAATTGTAATGTTGACAAGTATCATCATCAGCTTTAATCGTACTGTGCTCGTGCACATGTTCATAAATATGAAACAACTGCGATGACAAGACGACCAAAATAACAACTATTTCATAAACAACTGCTGACGGGGATGGTGCTGGACAGAAATTGCGGAACGATCATAGTATTAATAGTCGACAGAATGAAGTCGTATATATTGTCGAAATTACTATTCAACAAAATCATGATAAGAAGACAAGTCGGTGTATGCTTTCAATAATGCATCATTTTTATTTGTTTGCAGGAGTGGTGCTCTCAGGAATAGAGGTGCTCCCTGTGGCGGTGAACGATTATAATGAAACTCACAGAACGATTAAAGTGACAAGTTTTGTAGTAAACTTGTAATAAACTAAGTTTTGTTTCTTTAATAACCTCTGTCTTTTTGATTTCATAAAAGTTCGCAGAGAGAGAGAGAGAGAGTTTCAGTGACCTTCGGAAAATATTCCAGTACTACGCATATTACTGGGAAAGGTTACATCAGCTAATCGAATTAAAGGATTTGAAAATCTTTATACCTAGGAAAGCAGAAACGAGATTGGAAGATTCGCTATGGTCTTGTTAATTTACATTTCTTTGTCGTGAATTTTGAAATATTTGGCGGTGCTGCGCTAAGTAGGCGTTCGAGTTGTAGGCCTATACGATCTCTACAAAATAGAAGATGCAACTCATCACGTAGTATTTATCCTTTTCTATATGTGTAGGCATATAAAAGTCGATTATACATGACGGTAAAAGTATAACATATGATTTTGATAAATCCATAGCAACAATAAGATATTTAAAAATCGAACTGTGAATATAATAAAGTAGTGAAAATGGTAGTAATTTATGGCAACGATTAGGCTATCGAGAAATGGAAATTCAAATTATGGGCACAAAGAATTGAATGCATCTGACTGTCACAGGTCCACTGACAGCACAATCGATGCATGGGCGAAGTCGTGATCGGAGCATTTGACATGTAAAGCCATCTGTTAATGAGCGAGCACCATAGCTGCGTGACCTATAAATTAGTGCACGCTGCCCATATCTTTGCTAATTTATATGTTGTCTCTGTTGTGATATTTGACAAGAGTACCTTATTGCCTTTGGGTTATGTTATATCTATCAGTAATCACTTGATTTCCTCTGAAATAGGGCCTACACTGATACAATTTGAAAGTAACGTAATTCAATGAACAATTAGGTTATCTTTCAGATAGAAGCGATCTTAAACTTTGGGGCAGAGGCTTATACAACTGTTTGTTTTATGTAATAATGTCAGCCAAATAATTTTGAAGTGTATTGCCAAAGACGTCTGAGCACTGCTAATTGAAATAGTCCTATAGCCTACTATTTCCTACTTTCTTTTAATTGCATATAACCCACTATGCAAGTCGTACCAGCCTATTCATATCAAACAAACTTGATTATGCTAATTTAGCGTAATTCCAATAAGATTTGTTCCATTTATTTGATAAAAATAAAAATGACGACCAGTGCTAATAGAATCGCCGGTCATAGTTGTAGGTCTAGATACATAGATAACTTGTTCTACATTCTAACGTTGTCTGTATGAACCTAAGTAATATATGTCAGAACTATGAGAAATGAGTTCAAAACTACAATAGGAACTATTGAGAAGAAACTAAATCCTCTACGAAAAGAATATGAATTGTTAAGGGTGTCTAATATCCAATATGGTCTTTTAAGGGTGTGATATCAATTTATCAACTTTATTATAAGTTTGGATGTAACGAGATGAATCGTTATCACCCCCCCCCCCCTCTTAATTGCAGTTAACAATTTCTAATGCTGGTATGAGCATCGTAACATTAGCACAATTTTGGATCAATCCTTTCTGTCTAAAAATGGGAAAAACTCAAAAGCTTCCAAAGAGCCTGAAAAGTCAGAAAAACTGTTCCCCAGACATTTGGTATTTTAAAAACGTTAGGCGAATATCGCATACAACACCTTCCTAATTTCAATTGTCAGTGTGAGGAATTCGCAATGAGAGTTCATGTTTTACCACAAATTTCTGTACAAAGATTTGTGTAATATAATTACAAAGTAATGTAGATAAAAAATATCGTAAGAGGTGTCTATCAAAACATGATTTTTAGTAAAATTAAAACTTCGGTTTCAATTTCATCGCAACAATTCCATTTATTTTTTGATTTCAGGTCCAGTGTAGTGGTTGCTGAAAAATGGTTCCATACAAACTGCGTTGGAATCAAATGTACGAAAGGCATCTTCAACTGCAGCCTTTGCAGTGTAAATTAGCTTGAAGTGACTTTATTGGAGAAACTTTCCTTAAAAATTAATTAATTAAAAACGAATTTTTGTTTCCACTGGCCACGCTTGCTCTCTGAGGCAGATACATCAAGAATGAAATTTTGTTAAAGAAATATAGAATTAAAATCCTCCAACGAAAGACTGAAGTCTACGTTTTGAATACGATGAAAGTCTCCTCATGACAGCGATAAGACGAGGAAAGCCGCTTTGAGTGTGGAGCAATGCATCCTGTGGACATGTACGGATAACATCCGATAGCAAGGGGACCAGTCCTCGTATGATATAGGTCCTCAAGGCGACACATGTACATGTAAATGTCGAATTTCAGTGATATTTGACATTTTGAATACGATGAAAGTCTCCTCATGACAGCGATAAGACGAGGAAAGCCGCTTTGAGTGTGGAGCATGCCTCTGTGGACATGTACGGATAACATCCGATAGCAGGGGGACCAGTCCTCGTATGATATAGGTCCTATTTAACTAATATTTCTTAAAGCTATCAAACATCGGACCAGTCCTCGGATGAAGTAGGTCCCATTTAGCTAATAGTTTTTGAAACCATTGAAATTAACCCGGAAGAGCTGCTCTTCATAATGTTATTGCAAAATTGATTTATTGAAATATATTAATGAATAGGAATAGGTTTTGTTTAAATATGTAGGAGTATATTCTAATGAACTGTAGAGAATGACGTAATGAACTGTAGTGTAGGGCTCTGGACCAATCAGAGAACGTAGAAGCAGTGAAGGTTACCCTCGATCCTTCTAGGATAAGACTTTCAGTTTCATTAAGTGTGCTCGTCCTGTTCAGACAGCGAGCAGACCGGTTGTGATTTATAGTTTGAGTTATATTTAGTTTCAAGTGTATGCACGGGTAGAGTATTCCCGTAGCAGTTATTACGGCTCTAGCTATTGTCACTCTCACAGAAGGGAGAGTGATAATAGGACATTTTAGTTTCTTGAGTTATATACGTCAGTATATTTGGGGTAAGCATTTAATCCGCGCGCGGGTGGGGCTTGCCATACTAGTAATAGAGCCAGAGACACTCTGAGTGGAGATTATTGACACAATAGCGCAGAACGCCAGTGAAGCGTTTGCTAGGGAGAATTCCCCTTAAATGGGGAATTATCCAGCAGTAACATTATCGACGCAGTTAACACAGGAACCGTGCGGGTACGCTACCGAAGTCTTCCCTTCTCTGAATCGGAGCAAAGGCTTAGAAGAAGGTGAGTTTTCCCTTTCCCCAGTCTTCCTGTGGGTTATAATTATATTGTCTAGTTGGTTAAACGCTACTGTGATCTCGGTGAGGACTAGGGCTCAGGGCCAGGTCTTACAACTGGTGGCAGCGGTGGGATTTAAATTAAATCCAGGGGCTCCGGTAGGCAATTAGCCAGAAGTAAAACGCTACTGAGAAATCAACTAAAGAATGCCGGGAAAAAGGCAAAGGTCACCGGAAGGGGTAGACCAAATGTTGGATCAACTAGAAAATTTCAACCCGTCACGTACGGCGTGGCGAATTTGGAGCAGTAAATTTAAACTGCTAGCCAAAAAACCTGCCTGAGGAAATCAAGAGGACAGTTTTCTAATTTTGAAGTTGCAGGGAGAAGCTGCAGAAACGTTGACTCAGGCAGAAGAAGAAGATACATTTGAGATCTATGGCAGAAAGTGGATGAGGAGTTCAGAGAGAGAGAAATAGCGCCAGAAGAAGCAGGAAGAGAAGAAATGGAATCAGCTTTGAAGCTGATTAGAGTTTTTAAAGGAGAGAAAGAAGACTGGCCATGCTGGTCCCAGCTCTTCTTGAATATAGTGACAAATTTGACACCAGGTCAAAAATTGAAAGTGCTGATGGCTCGGCTAGAAGGCAAAGTAGCCCAGCAAGTGGCCGAGGAAGGAACTCCTTGGGAATTCGAAGAAGTATGGACTCTCTTAGTCCGTAGATATGAAGTGAAATTAGATAGACATGACTATCTCGCGTTGTTCGACCGGCGCCGCAGAAAAGAAGGAGAGGATTTGCGTACATACGTGTACGACCTAGTGCGCCTGGCGAAGCGGGCTGCTCCATTGAGCCCAGGCATCTGAAGAGGAAAAGAGAACGGTGGGGTTATTGGTCACAAGGGAGGAGGATCTTAACGTTAAGAACCACCTCATGACTATCCGTCCGGAAACGGCGGAAGAATATCTCCAGTATAAGGAGATGGTCGAGAAAAACAAGGCAGCTCACAAGGAGCAGATTTTAGAGAAAAGAATGAACAAACCCTCAAAAGGGGAGCCAAAGTCCCCCGTAAGAAGCCGTACCGTCGCGAGAAAAGTAACATAAAATGTTACCGGTGCGGAAAGTTAGGCCATATGAAGAAAGACTGTTATGTCAGGATTGAAGGGCCAGTCTCCGAAAAGGAGAAGGAATTGAAGGAAACAATCCCAAAGACTAAGGCGGGAAACGAAGAACGGACGCCGCGCGACCCTCCGCAGTCGTCCGGCAATTGACGAAGAGGGTCAAGACAGTGAACACCATCAAAGCAGAAATAGGGGGAAAAGTGATCACGGGAGTGGTTGATTTTGGGGCAGACACATCTGTTCTCCACCCGAAGTTCATAGAGGCGGAAGCCCTCACACCCTCCACGCGGATGCCGTTGGCAGGAAATGCCACCCCATATGAATTGATGGGTGAAGCAACGGTTAACGTAACCATTGCAGGAATTACTTACCCGATGGAAGTAATTGTTCCCCTTGCAGAGCAGTGTACTGATGAGTTATTAATCGGGGCAGATTTCATTAATGGAAATCGGTTGATAATTGACACTGACCAGGGACATCTGAGGACGCCCACGGATGGTTGGGCAGTGCCGCTTTTGCCAGCTCAAGGCTACATCGGAGTTCGGAGGGTTCACCTTAAAGAACCAGTAGAACTGCAGGCTCGGGAGGTCAAATGGGTCAAAGCACAAGTCAAAATGAAAGGTTGTGCACAACGCCAGGTAGTGGGCGTGGTCGAGGAATTAGCTCGACGGATTGATGCCGGGGATTCGGTTGCCAGATGCGCTGACAGTGGCCCAAGAGGGTCAATTTTCGATACCGGTGGCGAACCTTTCAGAGGACGTGCAGTACTTATCTCGAGGAGCCTGGGTGGGGACGTTTGAAACACCCCAGTGGGTGCGGGATTATGCACCAGAAACTGAAAAGGTCTTGAGAGTAACCACAGAGCGTAGGTCGAGGCTAAGCAAAGAGCAAGAACAAACCTTGCGGACGGTACTCGAAGAGTACGAAGACACTCAGATGAGGGAAGGGCGGCAGTTGAGTCGTACCAGTCTGGTGGAACACCAGATACCTACGGGAAATGTTATTCCCGTCAAGCAGCATCCTCGTAGATTACCCCCTTTTAAAAGGCAAGAGGTGAAAGCTCAGCTGCAAGAAATGCTGGAGCAGGACATTATTGCCGAATCGGATAGCCCTTGGGCTGCGCCCATTGTGCTGGTTGCCAAGAAGGATGGGGGTACGAGGCTATGTGTGGATTACCGCAAGTTAAATGCGGTCACAAGAAAGTGCGCTTATCCGTTACCTCGGGCTCAAACAGTGATGGAAGCCATGACAGGAGCCAAATACTTTTCGGTCATTGACTTGAAAAGCGGGTACTGGCAAATCCCAGTAGCCCGGGAGGATCAGGAGAAGACTGCTTTTGTATGTCCTGAGGGCCTTTTTGAGTTCAAGGTTATGCCCTTTGGGTTGGTATCGGCCCCGGCCATCTTCCAGAAACTCATGGATAAGGTGTTGGCAGAACTGACAGGCAAATGTTGTTGGGCTTACTTGGATGATATCATAGTGTACAGCCCGGATTGGCAAAGCCACTTGAAAGACATTGGAAAGGTGCTGCAGAAGATGAGAGAAGCAAAACTGCAGATAAATCCAGAGAAATGCCAGTGGGCATTAGAGGAGGTCCGATATTTGGGACATATTGTATCGAGACATGGAGTAAAAGACGGACCCTCAGAAGGTAGTAGCAATCAAGGAGTGGCCTACTCCACGAAAGGCCAAGGAGGTACGCTCCTTCTGGGGTTGGCGTCCTACTACCGGAAATTCATTAAGGATTTTGCGAAGATCGCTAGACCACTGCATGCTTTGACTCAGAAGCAGGCTATATTTAACTGGACCCAAGGCTGTCAAGAGGCGTTTGAAACCCTGAAGCAGAAGCTTATGAGCGCTCCTATTTTAACCATGCCAGATTTTTCGGAAACTGGAGGAAGGTTTTATCTTGGACTGCGACGCTAGCTTGGACGCGATAGGTGCGGTACTATCACAGATACAGCCAGACGGGTCGGAAAAGCCAATATTATACGCCAGCCATTGGTTGAATAAGGCTCAACGAAATTATGAAGCCACCAAAAGAGAGATGTTGGCCTAGTGGTGTTCGCGCGGGAGTTGCGACACTACTTGTTGGGCAGGAAATTCATGGCTCGCGTGGATCATAGGGCGTTGATTTGGCTGAAGAGTTTTAAAGAGCCACAAGGATTGGTGGCCAGATGGATTAACATTCTCGAAGAATTCGATTTTGATTGTGTTTATAGACCGGGCCGGGCCCACATAAATGCCGACGGAATGTCAAGGAGTGAAAGAAGGACCAGCGAGGTCCGCTCACCAGAACTGGACGCACCGGAGTTTGTGAGGTCCGTGACTCTCACAGCGGACATGAGAAGCCAGCTGATCGAAGAGACGAGGCAAGATGAAGACATCAGTCAGCTTAAAACCTGGCTCCGATCATTGCCGGGAAAGCCGCACCCTAGTCGATTGAAAAATAAGTCGAACGAGTTAAAACGACTTTGCAAGGAATGGGATCATCTGTCGGCGGATGAAGATTTAGTTTATTTGACCACCCCGGGGTCACCTAAGCGTATTGTGCTGCCAATGGCAGTCAGAGAACAGTACATCTATGAGTTGCATGCGGGAGTAGGAGCTTCCCACGAAGGGGAACAGAAAACTTTTGATCGCGTGAAGGATCGATTTTGGTGGCCGCGTATGCGAGCCGATGTGAGTGTATTCCTGAGTGACTGCGTGGTGTGTGCACAGGTCAAGGGACCTAACCCACGGCATCGGTCGAGTTTGAACTCAATTTTGACCGGAAAACCGATGGAATGTATCGCGGTGGATATAATCGGTCCGCTAGCGCCAACGCAGAGAGGAAATCGATTTATTCTAACGATCATCGATATGTTCACCAAATATGCGGAAGCAGTTCCCCTGGACAATCATTGTGCCACGACAGTGGCTTCCGCTATAGTGAATGAGTGGATCACACGGCATGGAATTCCGAATAGACTACACTCGGATAACGGGTCTGATTTTAGATCAGAATTGATCGAACAGTTGTGCCGACAGCTGGGAATACACAAGACGTTTACGACTCCGTATTGGCCGCAGGGAAATGGACAAAATGAGCGGTTCAACCGAACCCTAAAGACAGCTTTGAGAACGCTGACGGAGACAGAGCGAGATAATTGGGACACGGCTATCCCTAGCTGCCTCTATGCCTACCGAAACAGTAAGCATAAGTCTACAGGATTCACTCCGGCTGAGGCCCTGTATGGGCGTAAATTACAAGTACCGCTGGACTTTGAACTGGACGTAGAAAGAGGCACGTCAGAAGAGGTCGTCAGCTATGTCGAGGGATTGGCCCAAACGATGAAAAAGACTTGGGAGATCATAGAGGCTAACGAAGAGGAAGCTGCGCGGCAGCAAAGAAAGTACTACGACCAAAAGGTAGCTGGCCCCGGCACCTATAAGGCCGGAGACCTGGTTATGATAATGAATACGCAGGTAGGTCCACACAGGAAGCTAACGCGACCCTGGGATGGGCCGTTTGAAGTGGAAAAAGAGCTCCCCCATGGGGTGTACCTGGTTCGTAGCAGACAAAACAGGAGGAAGCGCCATACAAATCAATGGCGATCGACTGAAACCATACCGAGCCGAGAAGAGACGGTTATCACCGATCAGCCACCCGTTCAAACCACAGAGGTCGAGGAGGTGGACCAGAGCTCAGTTCCTCCGGTCGCTCAGGAGGTCACAGTAAGAGTAATGATTGACAATCCCAAAATAAAAGAATTTCCTTTTCCGTTCCAGGAGATGACCGATACGGAAGATATCGTGAGCATGATGGTGGACTTCCTAATGGATGGGGTAGACATGACTCCGCAAGTGCGAGAATTGTTCTTCCAAAATACTGATGAGAGCACGTCAACTCAGGCGGACTGTAGCCACGGAAGCGGTTACCTTACAGTATTTAGAGGAGGTGGTATTACGCCAGAGCAGAGACAAAGAATTGCGAGGGCTCTCGGAGTCAGACCGACAGCGGGTAGAGGATGCCTGGCAATATAATATAGAGGCAGCCACAAACAGAGAAAAACCCCCAGTTGTGCCACAGAAGGCAGGTCTAAAGAGTCAGCCCAGAAACGGTGGGCAAGGTATCGAGCACATGCCATACGGAGGTATGAAGACATCGTTAAAAGATATCAACAAAGACGCCACGCGAGACAACTCCGTGACAAGGCGAAAGGAAATCGGAAGAGGTCGTGGAAAACAGAAAGGAACCCTCTAAGGGTAATACCGGAAGAACCACAGACAGAGGCTGTCTCCCCAGTAGACTGGGAGAACTTTCAACCGGATGCGGGAGCTCAATCGAGTCGTGTTATGACCCCTCCGCGGAAGCCGGAGGAGGCCGAAACGACCGATCCGCTCCAGAACGCTAGCGAGCCATTACGCCAATTAATAGCTATGGGCGGCGAAGAAGCTAGACAGTGCCCTATCTTGCGCCAAATAGCCACAGAAAGGCCGGTCGAGAGGCCTGTTGCTAGAGGAGTACTGATCCGTAGAGTAGGCAGGCCATCTATATGGAAAGAGGGACAGAAAGCGCCATCAAGTGCCAAGACGATAAGACTGACGGAGACTACGGTCCATCAAGCAACTCAAACTGATGAAGGCTCAGATAACACGATTTGGGATTCGCATTGCCATTGGAGGGATATCCTTATACAGACTCCCTGGGCGGACCTAATCACGAAAGATGGAGGGTACAGTAACTCCATGGCCGGGGTAGTTAATGTCATGAGCCAACCATTTATATGGCAGGATTTATCAATAGACGCGGATCCAGCGGAAAACAGTCCGATCATCCCAACCGTCACGGCCATAGGATGCCATCCTACGTATGCGTCTATGCTAACAGCTAACCGGTTACAAGCCCTGTCTCAGAGGGTGAGAGCATGGCCGTCCGTGAGGGCTATTGGGGAATGTGGATTGGACTTCGTTCGGCGGGAGCCGACGGAGCGCCAAATTCGCATGCAGACAGTAACCTTCATTCATCAGGCGACACTGGCTAGTCAGACCAGGCTTCCCCTGGTTATCCACTGCCGGGGTGGAGAAAATCAGCAATTCGCGCTATCGCTGTTATGGGAAGTCTTGGTAGAGTCGTTACAGATGTCCAGGCACCCAATGCATTTTCATTGCGCTGTAATGTCGCCGATGCAGTTGAGAGCGTTTGTGGACGAATGTCCGCATATGTATTTCGGAGTGACACCGAAGACCATGGCGTGGCATGAAGAGGGTCAGTTCCCTGCTCTTCGGCTAATCCCAATTGAGCGCCTCTTGGTGGAAAGCGATGCGCCGTATCTGGCGGACACACCGTGGTCAACGGTTAGCTTAGTCGGAAGACTTGCTAGGGCGAGATTCATGCCCGAAGAGGCAATCGCCAGAATTATCAACGACAATACACAGCGGTTGTATAACCCCTGAGCCGGCGCGGCGGAAGTCCGCCCGGTTGGGTGTATGCTCCTTTCAGTTTAGCGATAGTTTAGTGGTATCTATTTGATATTTATTTGCTGCGATCCTCCCGAGAGGGGGAGGGGCCCGAATTTGGGGGCAAATTCTTTAAAAAAAGGGGGTAATGTAGGGCTCTGGACCAATCAGAGAGCGTAGAAGCAGTGAAGGTTACCCTCGATCCTTCTAGGATAAGACTTTCAGTTTCATTAAGTGTGCTCGTCCTGTTCAGACAGCGAGCAGACCGGTTGTGATTTATAGTTTGAGTTATATTTAGTTTCAAGTGTATGCACGGGTAGAGTATTCCCGTAGCAGTTATTACGGCTCTAGCTATTGTCACTCTCACAGAAGGGAGAGTGATAATAGGACATTTTAGTTTCTTGAGTTATATACGTCAGTATATTTGGGGTAAGCATTTAATCCGCGCGCGGGTGGGGCTTGCCATACTAGTAATAGAGCCAGAGACACTCTGAGTGGAGATTATTGACACAATAGCGCAGAACGCCAGTGAAGCGTTTGCTAGGGAGAATTCCCCTTAAATGGGGAATTATCCAGCAGTAACATTATCGACGCAGTTAACACAGGAACCGTGCGGGTACGCTACCGAAGTCTTCCCTTCTCTGAATCGGAGCAAAGGCTTAGAAGAAGGTGAGTTTTCCCTTTCCCCAGTCTTCCTGTGGGTTATAATTATATTGTCTAGTTGGTTAAACGCTACTGTGATCTCGGTGAGGACTAGGGCTCAGGGCCAGGTCTTACAGTAGCGAATGAGAATGCGAGGATTGATTGACGAATTACAATCCGAGGATTTGCATCCGATGAAGGAGTTGTATACGTCCTAATTAGACTGGCAGAAAAGCATTACGAGTATAGTGACAATACCGGTTTTTTGCAAACTGCTCTGATTGGGTTTCACGCGAATCACGATCCCGCGGTTTTTCTTTTCACAAATAACGCGAGAAATAATGTGGTGCATAAATGATTAGTTGTCGTTCAAGTCAGAACTATAAAAATCGTTGACAAGTTTTGAGTGAAAACAGGGGTCTAATTGCATTTTTGCAGTTATCTCCAGTGTTTTGCGAGGGCACGATTTTTATTTGGTTCAGGCATTTGAATTATCAACCTAGTTATCATTTGGAACGTTTGTGGTGGATTTTACTTGTGTTAATTACGTGCGAGAATTATTTTTTGACACATGGTTTTCTCGGAGTTATGATTTAGTTGTTTAATAAAGCCACGTGCTTTGCTACAATGGGTAATGTCATAGGGTTATTGCTGAAAATTTAATTAAAGTTTGATGATTAGATGATGTAGTCAGTTTAAGGCAGTAGCTATTACACCGGCTGAGCTTTTACAACACTACACCATGTCTGTTGTTCCACCTCGTGTTTCCCAGCTGTTAAAGACTCCAAGTGACTTAATGTAGCAAGAAATATGTACAGTGATGTGACCTGATTCTAACTTGTCTCGCCTTCAGCCTTAGAGGAATTTTGTGAACCCATTCGTGGGAAGCATATTTCCTATAGTTTTGAACTACTCCAAAACACTAAAAGAGACCCTGTTTGTGATCAATTCTTATTTTTTTCTAGAATCTTATTCTGTGGTTGATATTTTTGTGTACAATTTGGTGTAGATGTTTTCTACTTTTCACTTGTGATGCGATCTCAGTCTTCTCAGTCGCTGTGATACTCACGAGAACGAAATTGGACCGACTCAGCCGTTGTAGCAGCCATCACTGCCTTTCATTTCTTGTCTTTTCAATGTTGCTTTCTTGACTTGATTCCAATTAAATGTGGGCCTTAATTTTTGTGTTAAATTTTTTAGCAAATTATTTTCTATTTCAACAAATAATCATTCAAGTAAATACTTGAGAGGCAGTATAGACGACATGTACATCGACAGGCTACAAACTAGTTGAGCATATTACAGTTCCTGTAGATGGTGATAGTTCTTCATGATGTAGCCCACTTGTCTTCCGAAAAGTGAATCTTGTCAATTAATGATGCGGACTTTAGACGTCTATATAGCCTAGTCAACCACTTAACAGACATGATTTGCATCCTCAGTTCACATGTTTCTATGCTATTTCTAAGCACACAGTTGGTTCTTGAAATCCTATCGAGCATTTACTCATTTGTAAAATACTGTAATTGATCTTTTTTTTATCATTTCAATTTCATTCCAAATTCTTCAGAAATTTGTCAAATGTAAAGAACATAGATCTACTGAGCACGATTTTCTACAAGTCAGATTCCGGTACTCTTCTCATCTCTCCTACTGTTAGTTTCTTCTACAATTTCGTTTTGACTGTGTACACCCTCCGACGTATCACCTTCGCTCCTCTCGAATGCATTTCACTAGTCAACCGAGAAATTCAATTTTAGGTTTTTGGATCTGCCATTCAGGCAAATACCTCGATGCCAAAACTTCTTGTACCCGCAGATAATCAAGGAGTTGGGCACTCATGCCAACACTACACTAGTTTAGCCGAATTCTAGGATTCATGGAAAAATGTCACTCACCTATATATTTTTCGGTGGCAAATTCTCGAAAGTTACGATAACCGATGAAAATCAGTCGAAAATCACTTAACTGTAATTCTAGACACCACCTCTACGGTAGTTGTGGTGATGAGTGCGTGAAGCTGCTTGTTTATTAACAATTAGAAGGTAAATTTTTACAAATTTGATGCAATCTTGGACGGAAAATAAGTGAAGCCACCCTGTCATTCGTCCATGTTTGAACGGGATGAGATGGCCTACTAAAATTGCCCAGTTGGTAATATATTTGCATGAAGTACTCCCTGATTATTTAGAACTGATTATCTTTTCAATTGCTATTTCACTGCATTAAGACATCTCAGATGCCTGCCATATGAGTAGGCCTAAGTAGCAGTTCTTACTCTAGTAAGATAACTGTACCCAGGGTGGCGGCCTTTTGCGGGAATTTTGTTGTGTCCCGGAAATCACTCTAAAATTTTAGTGAAATAGCCAATTAGGTGGCTCTTAAATAGCCCGGCAATGCCATTTTGTGACTACTTACCACTAAGTTCAATGAGCAGAATTTCTTGGATTTCAACAGTTATTAGTATGGCTGTTTTTAAGCCCACTATTTCTATTAAATTAAGTGCATCAGAGTTTTCGTTGGAATTTCGAATGAAAGTCAGTGACTAAGCTAAGTATGAGTTCGAAGCCATACAGTAAATCATGACAAGAAGGCCACGGGCTTATGTATAGACCACTGCTTCCAATTGTCGGGGTCGCTAGTTTTATGGAACCATCCGGAGCTTCTTCCAGCGGAAAGATTTTGTTCTCTGATGCGGTCCCGACAATACCAGAAACGCTGGAAATATATCTAATATGTTGAGTATTTATTCCCAAGGGTTAGTTTGAATTGAAAACAGCCAGTCCGAATATACGTGTCGTATTATTGAAACAGGCACAGTGCGTTTATGAAAGTGCAATGTCATGCATGCGCATTAAGTCGCAGATGAACGATAGTCAAGCCGAGCCGGTCACTGACAGTTCGGGACTCGGTAACAATAGCCGCATTGTCATAAGTAACAATGCGACAACACACCAATCATCCCCTCCTCAAATTTGAGCAGATCGACTCAAACATATTGAGCAGGATTATACCTCAATGGGGGCACTCCTTTATTCTCCCGATCCGATCGTCTCGGCCAGTCGGAGATTCTGGTGGATGATAGGTGGTAGGAGATTCTTCCACGTACCGCCGCATTCTCCTGGCATTCCACAGGTTGCCGTCCGAGAGTTCTTAATTCCATCGACCCCGAACTTTGATGACTGTCAGCCGTTCGCTCCATGGGCTCCGTCCTTTCGGAGTGTGAGGTCGCCTCACTCGCACTTTATCTCCGACTTGATAAAGTGTCTTACCATGACCATTCGCAGACTCTCCCGATTCTCCTCTTCTCGTGCGAAAACGAACAATCTGAAAAGGAAGTCTATGTTGTCGACCGAGGAACTTCTCAGCCGGACTCTTCTCATCAGCTTCTTGACTGGTACTGCGAAATTGAGCCAATAATTGATTCAGATTTTCTTCCCATGATAGATGACTATTCTCGAACGTTTGAACGCCATGTTTGAGATACCTATTGAACGATTCCACGAATGCATTCTGTTGAGGTGTATAGACAGGAGTGAATTCTTGAAAAAAATGTCTCTATCCTGGAGGAAATTCTTCAATTCTTCGCTCTTGAATTGGGGACCGTTGTCTGTAATTATTTTCGAAGGATTCCCATATCTTGCAAAAATTTGACTGAGCCATGATTTGATCTTCCTTGTCGTAATATCCGTTGTACATAAGATTTCAGGGAATCGAGAGTAGTTATCTATGATCACCACCATATGTTTCATATGACTTGGAGCATTTGAAAATGGTCCCGTGATATCCATAGATACTTCTTCCCATGCTGTCTCTGACACTCTCAGACTCATGTGGGGCATTTGAAGTTTTGGCGTTGACTTCGCTGAATCATTGCAAGGTAGACATTGTTTTACGAATCGTTCAGACTCTTTGTTCAAACCTGGCCACCAATAGAGCTCCCTCAATTTCCGCTTAAACCTCACTATTCATGGATGTCCTTGATGAGCCTTTTTCAGGAGATCTCTGCGCAATGATTGAGGAACAAGAATTCCGTTTTTCTCGCCACGAATAATATAACCATTTTCTATTGCCAATTCATGCCGTAATTTACATAATTGCTGTAGATCTTGGCTGCTGTCTTTGAGAGAATTTGGCCAACCGTTTGTTATGAATTTACAAACTTGCTGCAGAAGCGGATCAGACGATGTCGCATCTTTGAATATTTTGGCAGAAAAACCCTCTTCATTTATTTTCCGGAGTCTTTGCAATTGTTCTTCCTTATCTGTTTCAGTTGAACCATCCAAAAGTCGAGAAATTGCGTCAGGAACTATATTATTGACACCGCTTTGGTATTGAATTGTGAAGTCGAACTCTGATAACCGGTCCATCCATCTTCCAAACTTCGCTGATTTTCTTCTGTTATGAGCATTTTGCAATATTCTGACAGAGGCGGCGTATGTATTGCCTACACCGAAATGCAAAAAGCCACAATTTACTGATTACCGACCATCTCTATTTTGCCTGTTCTGGCCAAAATACTTGAGAAAATCATACTGAAGAACTGGTTTCATTCCATCTTGCCAAAGCTTTCAAGTGATCAATTTGCATTCATACCAAGACATGGACAGGGGACTGTTTGTGCACTAACCTATATGGTCAATCGTATCTTGTCTCATTTGGATTCACCTGGTGCTATCAGACTTCTTATGGTGGATTTCACGAAAGCGTTCGACAAAATACCACATAACGTCATCATAAACTCGTTGTATTCACTTGCCGCTCCTATTGAACTCATTAAATGGATTCAATCATACTTTGATTCTAGAGTACAATGTGTGAAAACAAATGGACAACTTTCTTCTTGGTACCCAGCTATTAGTGGAGTGCCCCAGGGAGGTGTCTCATCAACTCTTCTGTTCGCCATAGCTGTTAACGATTATCATGCTCAACAACCAAATAGCACTCTCCTAAAATTCGCGGATGACTGTTTTATTATCCATGCCCTACGGCATGCCAGCGAAGATCTTAGTTCTGAACTTGACCATCTGACTTATTGGTCTGAATCTCATGGATTCAAACTTAACAACAATAAGACGAAAGTGATGAACATACAAACGAAACGGTCCATTGTTTTGGCTCCATTGGAAGATGCAGCATCTAATTGTGAAATTGAAGCAGTAAAGACGGCAAAAAATCTTGGGCATTACATTTGATGATCAGCTAACGTGGCACCATCACATTGAGAATGTCTTGAGCCGTGCCAGGAAAAGACTGTACATGCTCTACTCTCTTAAACGGATTAACGCTCCTCAGCGCATCATGTGGCTGGTATACTGTACACTCATACGATCGGTAGTCAGCTACAGCTTTCCTGCATGGTGTAGCGTTAACAAAAAAACTTGTTTCCGGCAGTTAACCCAATTTGAAGAACGTGTTTTCCGATTTTTGTGACTTGAATATGGCAAGACGCCTATCAAGTAAAGCGATGTGCCCTCAGCATCCCTTGGATGTGATATTTGACAAATCATCATCTAGCTCTTCTACTCGCAAAGGATTCCTTCACGGGAAAGTGATGGCCAAAACCAAGCGGTTTCAGTCGTCTTTCATTAGATTTGCTTAACTTTCTTTCATGTTTTATCTTCTGTAATGTTGTACATGCCACTTCCGAATCTTGTTTTGAAGTGTAATAAAGCCATATTATTATTATTATTATTATTACGCTTTCACTCACTGTTTGGAAGTATTTGTCCTTGTGAGTCAAACATTTTCCACAATAAAGTCTATCAAATCTAGAGCGCCTTAGCCTCAGTTGACGCGAAGAAACTGACTTACAAAGTGCAGTAACTACTACTACAGTCCGTTTCATAAAAAGTGGATCATCCTAAAATTTCACTAAATAAAACATAAGTATGTTACAGAAAGCATTTTTCATGTTATTTCATGTCCCTAATATATTTAAATGTCCTTATCTGATAAGCTATGATACAGTAACGGTTCTTAAGAAGCTAATATTTTGTGGCCCTACCCTTATTGTCAATGACATTACCAATTCGTCTAGGCATTGATTCGATGATATCGTTGATTTTTGACTGATCTAACTTTCTCCACTCTCTTTCTAACAGTGACGTAAGTTGTGATACGCCATCTGTGGGTAGCAGTGAACGACGAACGTTACGTTTTAGAATACTCCATACATTTTCTATGGGATTCAGATCAGGAGAACGAGCTGGCCAAGATAATGTCCTAAGCCCTAATTGAGACTTGCATAAGTTGACTACTCTACTACTCCTGTGACACGTAGCATTATCATCCATAAATAACCAAGTCGATGGATCACCAAGTTGATCTGTCATTTGGCCAATGTTCATTCGTAAAACATTCACATAGCGTTCAGAATTCATGATTCCTTGCTGTATGTGTAGTTCAGAGCGGCCATTGGTCCAAATGCCAGCCCAAATCAGTAGAGTCGCACCACCTTGTACCCGGGGACGATGTAAATGTCTCGGAATTTACTGATCAGATTTTATCCATAATCTCAATCGACCATCACTATCCTTCAGACGGACTGATGCCTCATCAGACCAGACAACCCGATTCCATTGATTTCGCCAGTGACAATGACTCATTGCTCATCTGAGACGTCTTTTTGTATGCCGATCTGATAATTCGATCTGAGAGGGCCTCTTACAGCTCTTGAAATTCGACTCAATAAGTCTTCTACGAATAGTGGACTTAGAAATAGACGAGTCTAGTGCAGCCATCTCAGTTAACGAGAGACTTGGATCAACTTTAACAAATCTCAAAATTAGGCGGTCTCTACGATTGGATGTTTTGCGTGGACGGCCAGAGCCCTCTTTACGACAGAGTCGAAAATCATCATTATGCCATCGATGCACGTTTGTGTAAGGGAATTTAGTCGCTTGCTTGTAGCTCGCAAAGAAAACCCTAGTTCTAGCAAGGCTGACACTTTGCCTTTTGTGAATGCGATCTCGTTATTGTTCATTTGTGCTTTGTATTGTTTTCAACCGGTAAGAGATAGATTTCTAGCTGAAAGCAATCAGGAGTGCTGCCAACACCACCGCAACGAAGTCAGGAAGCTATGGAACATGAAGTCCAGTTAATCACATGTAGCAGTTACATTATTGTTGATGAATAATGGTGCTATACTGGCTCTGATTGACCGATTTTCTTTATTTTTGTTTTGCTTGATAGCTTTTGGCTTGTAGAACAACATGTTACATAACAAAGGAAACAAATGTAATTTTATAAGAGTGAGGTATGATTTTGTGTAACATTGCTAAATGAAGATCAAATTATCTACTACTTTTTTATCTATAACAGGAAAACAACTCAATATTCATGCTTGAAATTTCCAACAATGATATTAGTAAGCACAACTGACATATCTTCCAAATTTCAGAGAAATTCGTTCAAGTTTGACGGAGTTAGACAAAGTTGAAGTTAAGGCGATGTTTAAGGGTGATCCATTTTTTATGAAACAATCTGTAGTAACTAGGAATTTACTTGTTTTACTTGCGTCTAATAGGCGTAGATAGTGAAAAAGTTGAATAATGTGAACTGCAGTCCGCGGCCTTATTTCCCTGCCAAATGCTGCCCGCGCCCGTATAAAGTTTGGACAATCCTGATAGAGGTTCAAGTTGCTTTCAAGCAACGACCGCAATCGGTAATGAATTCTCCATATCGACCACAAAGACATATTTTACTGTGCCGACTTGCGCATTATGGCATTTTCAGTGAAATTGCTCTAAATATTCTTGAGGAATTCTGAATGGAGTTCCCTTGTCGCGTGTTATAAATTTAGAAGACTTAAAGGGCGCATCGAGTAATCTTGCTAGTTGCTACATTTTCTGATGCGTCGCAAGTCACACTGAGTTGATGATTGAAGATGTCTTGATACAGATAGTATTGGACTACATTTTACCAATAGCAATAGTAATTGATCTGACTAGAATGATGTCAACTACTAATTCATCTAGTCAGATCTATTACTATTGCTCTTGGTAAAATGTAGTCCAATACTATCAGTCGCATATTTCTATTCCTCCTTTTCCCTATTGAAATTTGTTAACATAGTTTTTACTTTTTACTAGATTTCTTGTCTACTCCACGGTGCGTCAAAAATCGATATTGCCAAAAAAATTCTCCACTCGCGATTTCTCTTTTTCTGAATACCTATATGCCAACTGTATCTGAAAATCAAAATCCAAAAATCTTTTACAGGCGTCTTTGCAAATGGGACCACTTTTTTCAAAATGGCGGCCAAATACTTTAAATTGTTAAGTAATGATAGTTTTTCAGTCTCTAATTGATACATTCATGCACCCAAATCTAGCAAAAAATGACTCCCTATATTATTCTTGATTTTTTGAGATCATCTGTTTAGTATTGAAAGCCATATTACCTCATGTACAGGGTGTTCCATTATGAAAAATAGAAAAATAAATAATCGAAAATTGATATTTGGCTATCCTTGTATTATTCGGCTTTCATGCACCTAAATCAAATAAGAATGGATCTCTATATTTTTTCTAAATTTCTAAGACCATCTGATTGTCCATTTAAAGCCATTTCGGTACTTCTACAGGGTGTTCCAGAGTGGATAAAAATAAAAAGAAGTATTCGTAAATTGCTATTTCATTTACAAAATATGTGCTGTTTGACACACTTCAAATTCAATTTGTCATTCACTTTCTTCATAAGAAAACAAACTTGTTCTATAGATGAGAACCATTATATGTAGAGATCGCTCGAAGAATTCGAGACGGAATTCGGGATGTTCATAAGATTTCACTTTATAGCGGTTCCATGTCTGTGTGAAATCATGATGGGTGGCTTCGGAAGATTGCTCGCTCCACGGTCCCAGACCCCCGCTGTTTCATTTCACAAAATTCAGGAATATGGTGTATAACGGCATGAATCTTAGGCGTGATATTGATGCCTAGATCACTGAAAGCTATCTTGAACTGTTCGATGTGATCCTTGTAGGACGGATCCAGCTTATCCCCGTAACAAGCCACAGCAACCTGAAATAAAAGTTCAAGCTACATAGCACTTGTAGAATATGCTGTTTACAGTATATATTTATTCACTACGAAGTCTGTATGGGACGCAACTCACACACAATCTATGAAACAAACATGCGTTCAGTGCAGTATATAATATCGTGATTTTTACATGTAAGCTTATGTTAACATTCAATAGATCAGCTTACCTTGTTGAACGCTCGAAAAGCTGTGACATATTTCACAACTTTCAAAGGGGCAATAGATTGCAACAAATCAATTTTGTTTAATAAAGGCCTAGAGGAATTTCCAGTAAAACTTCCTCCGTGTAAATGCTCTTGCTGAACATTGCAAAGCCGCAGCCATTTGGCTGAGTCTTGCCACTCGGAACACATGGCCTTTTAGATTGTTCCCACTGGTCCCGTTAGAAGGTGTAATTCTGGCGGCGGAATCAACTCAATCACTCTCTTGCTCTTGTTTTCGTGGGAAGCAATCGAGGGATGTATGGTATTGTGATGTAGTTTGGCACGTATCTTCTGTCCACCCCACCGCCGTGCCAATCCAGAAATCCTTTTCTAGAGTTTGGAATGTTCGAGGTAATCTTTAGATTGTAAATTTCAGCTTGGAGCAGTGCACCAACAACAAGGATAGGATGATCCGTGCGGCATGATGCCAATGAGAATATTATATAACTTCAGATCTGAAGCGATAAAGAATTCCGATTGTAGCATATGAAGGGTCATGGAAATCCACAGTTTTCGAATATTAGCGTAATTTTCTTGTACCATTGGGGCAATTCCTATTATAAAGAGACGTTTGACACCAGATTCCTTGAATGATCTTGAGCAGTGGAGTGACGAATCATTGAGCTGGAAAATACTCAAGCACACCTTAATAAAACCGCCGCCGCCCGTCTATTCCCAATTTGATCAAGGTTTCTTCATCGTAACCTCTCTTGGATGTAACATATGTAATGAAACCGTCGACATCTTTGCAGACAATACTACGTGGACTTAATGAAGGGGGGAAAACGTGACGTGGTGTTCTTTCCGTCACAACATCTCTGTCTATTTGACAAAGTCAATCAATTTGATTTCAAAGAATTAATCCAGTTCGTGGTTGCTTTCATATAGTTCCTGTTTTAAACCGCTTTGAATAGAAATCGCCGATGATGACCGAAGATGTTGGGTCAGTTTAAGTGTACTTCTATCACTGAGGTTAAGGTCCACACGGATCCTCTTCAAGTGCGTGGTTCCAAGCTCCTTGCCTGAATCAATCGAGGGCGAGACGGCGAGAGTGACTGGATGTCCACCTCCTAACTCGTGCCAATTTTATTGCGTTCTCCTTTGATTCAGGCGATGAATCGATCTTTTGTTATATCACTTTTGTAGCAAATTGTTCCTCTTGTTTGGACGAAGAAGCCAGTGAGCTTAAATTTTCCAATCGCGATAAACTGATTGCATGAATGAGGCTTTCCTCGAGAAAGAATAGATAAACAGGCAGAACACAATTTCAAGCACTTTCGTTCAATCGAGGAATTAGAGGAGTCACATCTGGGCCTTCCCACAAAATTCTTGATTCCATTCATGTTCGACGGATGATAATTGTGTCGTGGAAAATGCCTGGCAGTCTTACATATCAAACATTCACACACGTGATTCGACAATGATCTTGTGCCGCTGTAAGACAATGCAATTTTTGAATAATCAAACACAACTATTTCCTTTTGAAAGTTTCCATTCTTGTAATTTCGTCATGTCGGTTAAAGCCATTTATACAAAATCGTTCGATGAGTTCGAAGTGGGTGTCGTTCAATTGACGAATGTCCTTAGCCTTCTCCATACAAATGATACAAATAACAGCTCTATATTCGGCGTGACTGCGGCGATGGTTTGGCATGACGAACACAATAGCGGTGCGAGTCGGGAACGCAGACTTTATTGCTTCGTTTCAGCACGAGATTCGCAATGATTCAGACAGCAAGCATTTTTGAAATTTCAAAACTATGACCTTGAAGTTTGTCAACAATACAGTGTCTTGAAAGTCGTTCAATTCAATCTATAGATATCTATAGATAACCTACACACCTTGCAAAGTGCTTCATTAGAGAGCAGTGAATGACAGTGAGCAGTGAATTTGAAGGATCACATCGAACAGTTCAAGATAGCTTTCAGTGATCTAGGCATCAATATCACGCCTAAGATTCATGCCGTTATACACCATATTCCTGAATTTTGTGAAATGAAACAGCGGGGTCTGGGACCGTGGAGCGAGCAATCTTCCGAAGCCGCCCATCATGATTTCACACAGACATGGAACCGCTATAAAGTGAAATCTTATGAACATCCCGAATTCCCGTCTCGAATTCTTCGAGCGATCTCTACATATAATGGTTCTCATCTATAGAACAAGTTTGTTTTCTTATGAAGAAAGTGAATGACAAATTGAATTTGAAGTGTGTCAAACAGCACATATTTCGTAAATGAAATAGCAATTTACGAATACTTCTTTTTATTTTTATCCACTCTGGAACACCCTGTAGAAGTACCGAAATGGCTTTAAATGGACAATCAGATGGTCTTAGAAATTTAGAAAAAATATAGAGATCCATTTCTTATTTGATTTAGGTGCATGAAAGCCGAATAATACAAGGATAGCCAAATATCAATTTTCGATTATTTATTTTTCTATTTTTCATAATGGAACACCCTGTACATGAGGTAATATGGCTTTCAATACTAAACAGATGATCTCAAAAAATCAAGAATAATATAGGGAGTCATTTTTTGCTAGATTTGGGTGCATGAATGTATCAATTAGAGACTGAAAAACTATCATTACTTAACAATTTAAAGTATTTGGCCGCCATTTTGAAAAAGTGGTCCCATTTGCAAAGACGCCTGTAAAAGATTTTTGGATTTTGATTTTCAGATACAGTTGGCATATAGGTATTCAGAAAAAGAGAAATCGCGAGTGGAGAATTTTTTTGGCAATATCTATTATTGACGCACCGTGACTCCCTTATTTCCTGTGTTAATGTGACATTTGAATTCATGACTTTTGCGTTTATGTTAAATTCCTTCTATCTGATGATGGTTGCCGAATAGCAACCGAAATTAATTACATCATAATTAAAGTAAAACATCACTAAAACCTTGGCTCTTCCTCAACAATTAAATATAATGAGTTATAGTTATCATTCATTCATGATATTCTCTTAGAATTTGACTTAATTCTAATTTATTTTGACCTCTAATCATTTGAACTTTATTGCTGACGTAAGAGGGAGATTGCCCCTTGATTCATGAATGCGAGCATAACGACGCCCTCGTAGTTAGACGCTCTCCTGGTTAGCAGTTGAGTTCCCGATTTCATCAGTTAGCCGCTTTTACTTTCTTCATGAATGGAAACTACGAATGAATGGTGTATGTATCGCTGTTGAGGATAGTATTCCATCCTCATTTTGTTAGTTGAGATTCAGACGTGAGTAACAAATTTCTTTATGTTAATAGCAAAAACAAATTCTAAGCCATTTATTTGGAAACTCGTGCAGGTGCCAACAAACGGAAAATTTGCCGTTGACTATTAATAATACTTGTAACCGTAAATACTTAGTCAAGAAAGAGAACGTGGAAAGTCTAAGCAATTAATTGGAAAAAATATTATGCGGTAACTACGGAACTGATAACCACTCATATTTTTTGAATATCACACTTTTTGCAGTAAATCTAGCGTAAATTGTATTTCAATATTAGTGGGGTTATCGAAGAAAACTCTTTGTTAACCTTTCGATGTATGAATTAAAAATACACGTTCGTTTACATACCGTAATCGTTTTGTCATTATATATTTTATCAGCTTTTACATTACCTAAGACTGAATCAATTTGTGGTTAGGAATAGAAGACACTTAGAATCAGGAAGTATAAAAGAATAAAATTTCCCTGAAGTAACTCCCTGATTTGTCTTTCAATAGCCTCATTTTTATCAGCAAAATTGTTTGAGGTCATAACGTGGAAGAATGAGGTGATAATGCGTTTCGTAACCTGCTCAAACTTCATTCTTGTTGACTAACGCAAATATTTTCAATAGATGCGTCATTTCTTTCATGTATTTTTATGTGTTTCTTTGGAAATTGCGAGGTGAATCTCTGAAGTTGGAATGGAGAAAGATTATGTGAGTTTGATTAATTCGTGGAGATGTTTTTGTGTTTTGAAGTTAGAAATATCAACTGAATTTTGAATATGCCTTCTTGAGGTTGAAAGCAATGTCAACATAGAAGCTATTCTATATTGAATTCTGATTACTCATTTTGCTAACGCGTAGCAATGTTATGATGCGATGCGCCTCAATATTTTCAATGTCACATCCAGGGATCGCAATTTTCCGGGTTTTTTTTACTAAATTAGTCTAACGTGAATATTTCAAATTTATGCATTCAAACCCCGGTTTTTCCCGACTTTCCGTTTTCTTGGGTGAATTGCGATCCCTGGTCCCATCTGATGTTTATCCATGATAATCTCAATGCAAGTACCTATATAGTGGATGTCTTATTTCTTTCAGTTCTCATGAGTTCTGCCACTTTGATCTCTGAAGGAAGATGAGACATGGAAAACCTAACGTGAGTTCTGGTAATTTTTTCATTTTCAGATTGTTCATTGCCTCAAATTCGTAAGTTTTGAGTCCTGTTGCGCAACTAGCCACTGGATTTAAAATTACGTTGCTTGAGGTTGGGTCGGCATATCTTTCAAATATATTTGTTAATTGATGTATTCATTTCAGTCGTTTCGTACCGATGGTCAGTGGATTCCTGTGTCATGCTGATTACAATATTAACAGTATGATCTGGGAGTTAGTTGATTATTGGAGTGTACGGCATGTATAGCAGGAAAAAATTCAAGTGAGTGAAATTTGTGGTCATTTGTAGTATTTTCGGTTTGATTCCGTTTAGTATCATCCTGAGTACAGCAGTTATGTATAATGTCGAAATCTTATCCGTGTGATTACACAAAAACCCGTTAAGTCAAACTGTTAATCTTCATTAATCATGATGAAATCCTTCACATTTGTTTAGTCTGCTGCGATGTTCTTCTATCCGTTGCTGGATCGCGAGGATTTTTGTATAGTGACAAAAGGCTGATTTCTGTCTGATGTCGCTTTACCCGGTGGGAACTGTCATTGGTTTTATTGGAAAGATTCCTTAAAATGGTTTGTTAAAACATTTGTTAAAATGTTTGTCATTGGTTTGTTAAAAGTCTTTCCTTATTTGAACGCATCTTTCAGCGGCCTTTGACATGCCAAGTTTTCTATTGAGCTAATGCGTCTTGCAGTGTCTTCGTTTCCAAAAAGAAATGCTGTTTAGTTTTCGTGAGTTTGTAGGCTTGTTAAACTAGATACGTGATTATGTTTTATGACTGGATTGTAAACGGCAGATGCTTGATCGTATGCATTATCTCATGCCCGTTATCTTATCAGTTATAAAAGGTACATTTAGCTTAATCCTAGTAAATGGGGGGGGAGATGGGATACTACGTGGAGTCTGATGGTTTACCCGTGCATTTATCAGCAACCACTGCTGATAAAGACAGATTATCATGAAAGAGGCGTCAATATTTGAATCTGTAAGGAGGAAACATGAGGCATTAGACGAGTGAAGAATCTTATTGCATGAAAGGGATAAAAATTGAGTATGACTGGAAGCCATTAAAAAAGGCGATTTGATCGGAGTTAGGCAAGCAAATGAATTGTTGGACAATACTCAAAGTAAGTGAAGTTCGGCACACAGAAGCATTCGAGTTATGAGTGAATAAAGAAAGCGTGTCACACATTGTTAAAAGTGGCAAAAGGCTGAAGACTTCCAAAGAACTTGATATTTTGTTGTATCACCCTGCCGCCCATGCTTCACCTAGATTTCTCGCATGCTCAACTTTAGTATAACATGAGTTGTCATCTTATTTTCGTTGTAGATGATGACATGACGGACAGTGATCGAGAGAATAAATTTTCTGACTACTACAGTTAAATTTGACATATGCGCGCATAAGTGTATAATCTTTGGTATTAATGGGTTATATCCCCCCCCCCACAGGTTTTCAAATTTGTCTAGCATCTGCAAAAATCAGGCCTGTGGCAGGTCCTCTATTTCCTCTATTTTTGGTCCCTCACCTCTTAAATGCTCTATTTTAGAAAATTTCCTCTATTTCCTCTAAAAATGTATTAATGTTGATAATGATGTATCGTTGTTAAAGACATCAGTAGGGATAATATACAAGTATACGTCGAACAGATTTCGAATGTGTTTTTTGGTCCATATACATCGATTAAATGTTATCTAATATATATAATTTACAGGCGGAGTTTACATTAATGATGCTGTCACTAGGACCTGTGTGTATCAGATTAGCAGAGCAATTTGTTGCACTGAAGCAATACTTCTTAGTGTCTATAAAACAGAACAACAAAATTTGCACATCCAACGCTCGATACAACAGAATGGTAGCTGCACTGCAGGATAGAACTTTCGAAGCCAAAATCCATTTCATTGTCTCCGTTCCATCGGTTTTTGACAAATTTGAACGTTTTTTCCAAACGGAAGGCCCGCTTGTACATTTATTGTACACCCACCCAGTTGTCTGATTTGATCAGAATGTTACTGTTGAGGTTCATCCGACCGAACACTGTTGCACAAAAAGAAGGACATCAGCTTTTAGAAATTGACATGGAATGTACTGAAAACCAACTTGAGACAATTCCACATAAGGTAAAAGCAGAATCGTTACTCAAACAATGTACTCCATCACAGCACTTGAGTTTCGGGCCGATGTCAAAAGGTTTTACGTCGCGGTTGCGGGACACCTATCGAAAAAGCTCCCACTTTCTAATCCTGTTTTGAAGTCTTTGCGGTGCATGAGCCCTTCATGCAGAACGGAAGAAAACGGATTGACTCATGTCAAAATATTAAGCCAAAACTTGAAAGCTGTTGTGAAACCAAACGAGAATTGATTCACTCGTGGATGAATGGATGCAATATTCCATCGAACCATTGATCCAGGAGTGTGGTACTCTTCCGTTCTAGTTGACGCATACTGAGCAAAGTATTTCAAATTTAGCGGACTGATGGACAGATTAAGTACCCAATTTTGACAAAGTTGAGTAAAGCAGTATTGTGCTTCTTCACGGAAGTGCAGATGTTGAAAGAGGCTTTTCACGGAATAAGTTCTTGATGGTCTCTACTAGAACGTCTTTGTCTATTCAAAGTATTAAGGCTTTAGAACTACTAATGACAGCATGATGTCGTTGGGAGAGAAACCTGAAAATTTTTTGCCGATAACAAAGTCGCTGATAGAAAGAATGACCGCTGCTCGAGCCACCTACAAAGACAGCATACAGAAATCAAAAGCGTCAAAAAGTAAGGAAGATACATACAAAGCCGAAGCGGAACAAAAACAGGTCGAAATTGAAAAAGAAAATATCAATTCAAGATTGCGGGAATTCCACGATATGGATCGAATAATGGAGAGAGAAATGTCCGTGGCAAATAATTATTTGATGAAATTATAATTTGATGAAAGAAGCTAGTGCAAAAATCAAAACAGCAATCCAAAATAAGAATGTCGAGAATATTGGAGTAGCACAAGCTATGATGGAAAGTGCTCAAACGAAGCTGGATGAGATACAACAAATGCAAAATAAACAGAACTCAAATAAGCGAAAGTTCACGGAGAATCTGTCTCATTCAAGATATAGGCCATTGCCTAAGCAAAGTAAAATTGCAGATGGTAAGTCGACTGATTTTCGACTAAACTACGTTGTTAAAGTTTTAATGATCACTTTTCAGATTTCTCTCTATCTACATTCAAAAACAATTGATGTAAAGTTTCCTGAGAAAAAGGCTATTATTCCAAAGGTACGTCCACGAGTATATCGCATCATGAAGTCTACATCCTCTGTACAAATCTTTCTTCTTCAGATTTTGATGCCGCCAAGAGAATTCTCAAATGTTGGAGTTGATACATAGTGCCGTTGAACAATTTGTATAAACAAGCATCATGTTACACAGACTTGTTAATTTGTTTCAATAAATAGATAGTTAAAATGTTCATTATTCAATCCATATGTAAATCACACACCAACAGAATATACAGAACATATCAGAACCAACAGAGCTCCTTGACGGGAACAGAAAAAGATATATAGGATATATTTACAACGGAAAAATGTGTGTTCAGTTGAATGGTTCTAGCGGGGTGAGGGACAAGCGGTATATAGGGAACTAGTTCTAGAGACAATTCATTGAGTTGAAAAACCGTTTTTTGCTGTGCAATTTTCCAAACACACTTGCACATACCACAAATAAGTTAGAATTTTGCAAAAGAATCATTTTTCACTTCCTCTATTTTTAGCGTCAAAATTCCTCTATTTTTTGTAAGTAAGCGCCACAGGCCTGAAAAATGTATTAATCGCCACCAAACTTCAGGTACACGTAATTAAGCATATTTTCTACCCACATATAAAATTTCACGCTGATCAGACAAGTACTTTTTGCATTAGAGACGATGACGTGAAGTGTAGCGATGTCAGCTGCTTGATTTGACTTCGTCTGTTCGACGCATTATTGCTACTCGTGTGTGCATTGTTCTCTCCACCTCTTTGTCTCATCCACTGTTATTTGAAATCTTCCCTACGACCACTACCTTGCCACACCTTTATTAAGTTGAAAATGTTAGTGTAAGGGATATGGCTTGGTCATCATCACTTCAGGAGTTGTCGGGAAATGACTTTGTTAACTTCAAGTGCTTTATGCTCAGACGATGAGGTCAGAAGAAATCAGATCAAGCTGCAGCAACGCTTCTCTTCAAGTTATCGCCCCTTATCAGAACTTGTCCAATTTGGACAAGTATTTGGTATGTCGATAGAAAATATCGTCACTCACGTGCACTTAAAGTTTTGTAACGATTGATTCATTTCTACGGATTTTATAGAATTTGAAAAAACGTGGGGTAACCCATAAGTACTAATCTTTTGTAATGTAAATATATATTCCTTCATACGTTCGTGTCTTTTTACCGGATATCAAAATTACTAAATAACAACAGATGAATCTACTTCGGACCATAAACTGATTACAAAACGGAACCTCCTGGTATGAGCTCATGTTAGTCGTCTGAAGGGGAAAATGCGACTTCATTGTTTTCCGATGGTAATATCGATATTTATCTGTAAGGCGAATTGGTACTTGATGGGTTATCTCCACCCCCCTTTTTCAAATTTGTCTACAATCCGTAGAAATGAATCAATCATCACAAAACTTCAGAGACACGTATTTGAGTATATTTTCTACGTACATGCAGAATTTTATGCAAATCTGAAAAGTATACTTTTTGAATTAGAGACGATTGACGTGCGTGGAGTTGTATATAAGCGATGTCAACAGCTTGATCTAACTTCGCCTGACCTCATCGTCTGAGTAGATTGCACTAGGTCAACAAAGTTCATGTCGCGACAACGTTTGCAGTAGAAGTGATTATGATCCGGACACATTACCTTTCCATTGGTGTGCTTATATAATTTAAGAAATGTGTGGTGGGGTTGTGGTCGTGAGAGATTTCAAATAGTAATGGATGAGACGGAGACGGAATAGAGAACAATGCACACACTAGTAACAGTAATGCGTCGAACAGACAAAGTCAGATCAAGCTGTTGACATCGCTACACTTCACGTCATCCGTCTCTAATGCAAAAAGTACTTGTCGAATCTGCATATTTTTTGTATGTGGGTAGAAAATATTCAAATACGTGTATCTGAAGTTTTGCGACTGTTTGATTCATTTTTTAACGGATTTTAGACATTTGAAAACGTGGGGTGAATAACCCATTAAGTACCATGGCGAATTCATCAATTCGCTTGATAATTGATATTATCTATACTAAATGTATGGGCTGTTACTGTTCTTTGTTGCTTTTCTATTTGCTGGAAAATTGTTCTGTCGGTTTTTCTTATTACGATGTTTCAATCATATGGTTTCAATACTCGACTTGCGCTAACCACTTTGATGCAAACGCCGGAAATAATGATGTTCGAATGACGATTTAAAGCGGAAAAGCACGGTCATGTGTTCAGTGCTGCTAAGTAGCTAATTGCATTAAATTTTGTTACGGGTGCACACAGCTCAAAATGGTTGGCGAAATTCATGGTTGGCAGATACAGACGCCCGTCATGGCAATTTCTCTGCATGAATTTCGACAAACCCGCTGGCACGCACACATCACGGCATCTGGTAACAGACGCGCGCCGGTAACACACACTGATACCACAATATGTGTAGTTACTCGTTGCAAGCATCAAGGGAACAACCGCATCAGTTCCAACACACACACATAACCGCGTCGTGCGTTCATGCGCAGGTTTGGCAGTCTTATTCATCGAATGGTGCTTCTCATTGCAGTAAACCGAGACAATAAGACTCCTTTAACAGATGTGGATCAGCCACTTATCTCATCGTACGATTATTGCGGAAATATCCAACACAGCGAAGGTGCGCTATACACCAAATGAGGGACTTTGTTATTTATGGATATTGTATGCCTTTTACCACAACGGTACTTTGCTGTTTTTGTAATTTTGATCAAAACCAATCTGGCGTCAATGAGAATCTTCTTGTGTGTTCGACAAGTGTTTCGGTGTCTCAATGATAGAACGATTTTCAAGTGCAGCCCAGTTTGAGTATGCAATATGATCTTACACTGCATCATTGTTGCAAACATTTGAACACGAAATGGATCAATTCATGGCGAGGGTATATGTGTGTGATTGTCTTCACGTAACTGGCCCTGGACAACATGTAAAAAATGAATGATGTCCTCAAAACCTCCTAATAAGAAAATACAATGGTGCAAAATTCACTAATCAAGATTTGTTTCCGTGTGGTCGAGTGCGATTTCAATTATTGCGTCTTCCACTTTCAAATTGTTGCACGCTATCGCAATGTAATAAATACTTCAAAGTATCAAAATTTTACTCCTTAATGCTTGATGACTTAATTACTTTGTAAAATACTTAAAATTACTGTGCAATGATAACTATAATTCTCGTTTCGATGGATCTTCACCAACATATCATAAAGTTCAATATTTAGATCTACTGATAATGATTAGTTAGTAGCCACTTATCGTCGGTTAAAAACAAACCGATAGAAAAAGTCTTGTTAAACTGAAAATTTTATCATTAAATTGCGTGGTGCCATCAGTCTCTATTGTAAAAGCCTTTCCTGTCCGCTCTAGTTTCCCTTATAGTCTTTAAACCTCTTTG
>CAJQUW010009601.1:0-77803 GCA_907163375.1 Prostheceraeus crozeri
CCCAAAAATAAACCATCAGACTATCGAGTAGAATTAAATCGGCCACTGCATTTAGAAGGAGAATGGGAGGTTGCGTTTCTAGTATTTGCTATGATAGCAATATTCAGAATGTGAATGATTTGGAAGAAATGATATTGACTCCTCGCACCCATGACGATGAAACTAATAAAATGAAACAATAACGATGAATAATGCATTTCAGTTCCCATACAATTTAACATCAGATGGAAAGTGGAACTATGAATGGATTCAGATAAAATCAGATTCTTATGAACCATTTGGGAATGAGAAAATTATTAAGGCATTCAACAGTGGTAATACTTCCATCATGAAGAATAAAAATCAGAAAGCTTATGAGTTTACTATCTATCGTTGGAGTGGGAGACAGTTCCTCCGCTTTCATTCTTTTACTAAAGGTCTTACGCTGAGGTTGGATAGTGAATTCTATCCACATCTTGGTTTTGGTCATGGACTACATCTAACGTCAATTGCTACTGCAAATGTTAAAAAAGTTTATTCAAATCGAATCAACAAATTTCATTATAGATTTAAAATATTTGATGAAGATGTTGTAGAATGCGAAGAACGCATCATTTTGAAAAAGCGTGGTGTTCAACCTTTATCACTTATTGAGTTAGTAAAACGATGGAATGAGACTGTGGGTAAGAAGTATGGAGAGAAAATTATGGCGGACAAAAATAAGTTGGTTATTCAGAAATATAATGACAAACTTACAGTTTATTTCTCTCCGACCTTGCGTCATTTTGTAAGACATTATACACCTATTATTGGAAGCGGTGTGGTGTATGCTTCTCATGAATATCACACTAAAGCTGATTCAGTTAATGATGAATGGTGGGTGGACATCTATGGTGATCGCATCAAGAAAATTTACCAGTCTTATGAAGAATCTAAAGTTGCTATCAATATAATGCCGCGTCTATATCATACAGTTGAAAGCTTCATTCATGTAGTAAATCCTTATATACAACAGAAGTTGAAGCATGTGATGAAAAGTAAATATGATGCAAAGACACACCACATTTCGTTTTCAATTGAAAATCAACGCGTTGTTCTGAAACTGGGTGATGACATTCAATGTCAATTGAGTAAAAATTTGAAAAAACTCTTTGGCTTTTCAATGCTACAAACTGTGTTTGCTGCTGCGCATACGATTGGTATAGAAACACCAATGACACTTGATAAACATGAACAGCACCTTTACATTCAAAGTGATTTGATTTTACCTATTTCTGTTGGCGAGAAAAAAGAATACATTTTACGTGATTTCATTCATGATAAAGACGCTTCATATGGAATAGTCGAGAAGATGTTTGAATCTATTTTCTATCATCCCGTCGTCAAACAAACTATACCCTCTATTGCTATCAAAATTACCAATGGTTTACAAGAGTGCATCCACGTGAAAGATACTAAATCCCTCGTAACTTTAGTGTTTCGGAAAACAAAGTGAAGTCATTGTGATATGTTTATTGAAATAAAAATATGTATATGAAAAAGTCTTTTCACAGATATAGGGGGAATGGGCTGACTGTAGGCATATATTCACAAGGAAGAAACGATCTCATGCGATACATAAAACAACCATGTATATCTACAAAAAGCAACATCAAAATACTGAGTTAAAGTTGATTATGTCAATACATCTCCTGAATGTGGTAGCGTGAGTTTTATTCTTTTGGGTGGAGGTATGTTTGTGTCAGGATGTCCATGTGGAAGAGATGTGTTATGTCCTATCCAACACCTCTTATCCTCCCATGCTGAAAGTGCTCGTTTCTTGAATGTGTACGTTTTCACAGTATGAACTTGAGATTTTAAGATTGTCATATTGACAAACGTTATAGTTTTATTTTTATAGGCCTTCTTATAGGACCGATGTTTCATTTTATGAACAATGGATTTTGATATACCTTTAGCACGCTTAATACTATCTGCACATTCTTTTAGTTTCATGGAATACATTTTAGGACGGAGGAGAATCATTTCATCTATTTCCTTTCCTGCTGTTTCATCCTTAAAACAACCAAGTTTGGCTTTATTCTGTATGGAATAGAGTGGATGAGTGGGATTGTAGTTAGATGTGTCGAAATATTTTTCTAATGACTTGCCTACTTCATTAAAATTTAAATCTTTTTGAGTGGTAATTCCTAAAAAGAAACTATCTGTATCACCACCCAGCAAGCGAACCTCTTTTACGAGAGGGCATGGTTTTAATATTTTGTAGAAGAGTTGATACATTTCAAGCTTGGAATAATCTAAAACGGCTTGCCCAATATAGATGGGTTTGCACAACTCAACTTCTGATTTAATCATTTTAACACCTACAAGATCCTCATCGATGATGTCTCTATCAATGAAAAGAGGTGATGAGGTCAATTTGTGATATTTTTGTTCATCAACGACTAGTTTGTAATTCATACGTTTCTAACATCCTCCATGGTCTTTCCGAATAGACTGTTATTCTTATATTTATAAAAATCCTTTTCAAAATTATTTTGGGCGAGTGCACGTTTTTGACTGTTACTATCTATGTAGGGTTTGAGGAAGGCTTTCTGTCTAAATTTGATAATGCGGTGAACTGACTTTAGAAGCATGCCCATTTCTAAATAGAATTTTAATATGCAGAAGTGTACGAGATAATTTTTCTTATCATATTGGGTGAGTAAAAGTTTGCGGCATGGTTTGTACCTTGGCTGTCCACACTCTGTTAAGTTATTATGAAATTGTGACATGAATGGTGAAAACATATCTTCAGTCACTTCGCCAGATTCAGGTGCAAGTGGGAAATCAGCAGTTTTATTTTTAATACTATTTGGATAAATCAAATCCACTTCAAAATAATATCCCCAATCACCTTCATCTGGAATCTTCAGTATGTTTGAAGGGTTGGAGTAATACTCAAGCTCATTTTGATTTAACCAACTAAACTCGGAATGAGGTAGTGGTTTAGACAGTGAACTGCCATATAAATTATTTTGGTCATAGTACTTTAGGTGGATATGATCATCACCTACTGTTTCAGATTTTATATGATGTTTATTTACAAATGTGAGACCACCGCGTATTCCGCGCTCAAATATATTATACATCTCCGGGTCTTGTAAGAGATGAATGGTCTCACCAGTCATTTTAAAGGCTGATTTAAAGGACATGGCTGGTAGACTGACAAAGTGGACAGGATCTAATTTGTCTTCTTCTAATGCCACTCGTCGAAACTCCTGAAAGACATCAGCCAGCAAAATGACATCTAATTCTAAGTAAGCGATCATATAATCGCCAAACGTTTTACAATCAAATTTTAACCATGCCTCTTGAGCATGTTCATAGTCCTCTACTGGACAATCTTCACCCGTCAAATCGTTTTTGAATTTGTCAATGGAAGGAAGGGTTGTTTCATTTAGTTTAGACATTGAGCTAAAATACGCATAAGGAAAGACTCCTTTGCGAGTGATTATTTCATCCGTTAAGTTTGGATAGTGTTTCTTCAAAGTTTGACTATGGGGAAGAAACTTGAGATTACGAACGAGAGAAGCTAGTGACGCTGACATGAATTGAAATGAATCTAAAAATTTTATTTCGAAGAAGACTGTCTTATTTTCTTTAGTTTTATCTACTGGTACTTTTGCTGTCATTGCCATGAATTTTTCTCTCGTTTGTGCTATTACATTAAACTGCCACGATTTCATCTGGCTCAACCCTCCTTTTATGAGCATATGACTGTCATAGCCCTTAAAGTTATGGAAAATGACGGGTAGTACACGACGTCTCAACCTAAGTGAAAAGTTACATTTGGAGCAGAGTGCGTTTCTAAATTTACCAGTGATGTGATCATGATCACGCACTTTCTTAATTTTATCATCATCAAACGTTTTATGACATTTAGGACAGGATGTGCAACTTTCAAATTTCTGTTTGTCTTCATCTGACATATGTAGTGACTTACGCTGCAATTGGGAATCATATGATTGTTGAAATTTAGCAGCTTTATCGAGAAATTCTAGAAATTTTGAAATACAATCTTCACCTTGCCAAGTATGCATTTTGTTTTGTCTATTCCTAAAGTGGTCATGCCATACTTCATAGCAGGATATGGCTGCTGGCTTGTGGATGATATCATCAATGTAGCATTCTATGTCTGCGTAAATGACACGCAGGGGACTTAATTCGTCACCATTATCCCTATGTGAAAATATTTTATCTTTGGGCATGCGTTCCATTTGTAATTTACCTCGCTTGCACCATTCATAGTGAGTTTCAAATTTATCTTTACTCCAAAAGGAGCGGATGCAGCGGTCGCATACAAAATGTTCACCTCTTTTAGAGTGCCCCAAGTGAGTGTACAAGCGAGAGATTTTGGGAATACCACAGTAGTGCCATTCCTCGCTATCATCTTGTTTTACTAATAAGAGGTTGACTACACGTTCATAACAAGTTGAACGTGAATTATAGCGGGCACCCTTCAACCCCTTCTCCCACACGTGAACGACAATTTTAATCTGATTATGTTTTTCGAACGTTTCTACATCTTTGATTTTCATGTTGTTACTATCACAACCTTCAAAGTCTAGTTCATCCTCCCACTGTCTATAGCTATAGGTGCGATCTCGATGCGCGTTGATATCATTATAGTGAAGGATGGATAGGACTGCATATTTGAAACACTGTGATTTACAATCGACATTGATGACAGCTTTCTTATTATACAACGTTTTTGGTAGTTTAAATGTGCCTCGAGCTGCATGACTTTCTAATAGGGAAATTTTGAATATGGCTGAGTCCACACCATCAAAAATGAGAGCGCTGTCGCGTTCATTGAATTTATCTACATTTGATTTTAAACATTGAATGTGAAAATTTAGCCAAGACTCGCAGTCTACAACTTCGGTTGCGGAAGAGGAAGGAACATGAAACTGTATTCTCTCCGTCACTTGACCCGTTTGAAAATCTATCTTAATATATTTTAGTTTGAGGTAGATGAGCGCCTTCATTCTAAAATTGTCTAAATTGTTGAAGAGCGCTTCGATAATGTTAGAATTTTGAAGGAGCCACTCAGGAAAATCTACTATTTGAGTATTGGACTCCATGCAGTAGTCGCGTACTAAATTATTATGTGAAACATTAATGAGGGAGATGGTAGAGGTACCGTTGGTGTAGTGATCATTTGCATGCGTGTGTTGAAGTCTGTGCGAAGATCGCTGAAAGTGACTATCAAAAGAAAGAGGGCACAAATCGCAAGGAAAGGAGATGTCATCGTCAGAATCAACTTCACCTCCGGAGATTGACGCCGCTTTGCGTTGACACACACGTTGTTTGATGTGTCGAAGGAGACTGTGCTTCCTTGTAAACATATGTCCGCAGTCGGCACATTCCCACTCGTTGCCTTGCCGCGAGAGTCCTGAGCTGGAACTCACATCACCTGAAAGAGAAATCATTCTTTCATCTCTGTTCAAGCCTCAGTGTAGTGTTACAACCTACCTTGACTCAATAACTCTAAACTTTCCTCGAGAAGAGAGGGCGTTGGTGATGAAGTTGATGCCTGAAATTGAGGAAGATGCTATTAGTCACACGTTTGAGGGAGATGAGAGAGGAAATCTTTAACTTACCATTTTAATGAAATATGATCAGACAGAATAATAGTCAAAGAGAGAGATCGTGCGTTCGTCACTTGTATGATTCACAGATTAAATGAAATGACCTGAATGTCACTTTGCTTATATACTTTCATTCTCTTCATTCATTGGATGTTCATTCTGATTGGCTGCTTGTGTATACTTAAGAATTAGAAAAATGTTAAAGTTATCATTATTCAAAGTCAGCATTTCAAAGACAACATGACAAGTCCTCCAACAACACCAAATACCGCATTGGAGTTCTCCTCTCCATGTACATCAGCAAAGGTGCTCGTTACACCAAATGCACCAAGAAAGGCGAAGGTGGAGAAGACATACAATCTCGACAATATACGAAAGTTATCATTATTGGAGGACGATGAAGAGGAGTTGCCCGACCTAGCAGGCATACGGTGGAAATATTTACAATATGATGCCGAAGGGTGATGGAGATGACCAGCAAGTCGCACTTACATCAAATATGGGAGTGGTACACCCCTAACTCCCAACCGCGAACCGTGGCGGAGTGGGCGTACATTGAGAAAGTGAGGGACGCTGCAGAAGAACGTTTAAAGCAGCTCAACTGTTTTTGTGATCTATGTGAAGTCAGACTCTGGGACGATATTGACGATGAAGACCTTTTGAAATACATGCCATAATAAATGTTTATTTCGTATTATCTTTGCTTTCATACTGACTTACTTGAATGGGGTTTTAGTGAATAATTTAACCATGTATACTTTTTCATTTGGAAATAGTAGCACGCTTAGTCTAACTTGTAAATCTTAAAACATTTCATATGGACGATGATGGTAGATGAAATAGTGTCAAATAAATTAAGATAGCTTACACTTCTGATACAGGGATAGCAATCGACTGCGATCCATGTGTAAAGAGCTTGTTAGACTACGGATGGGCTTAAGTGGATGATTTAACCATGTATACTTTTTCATTTGGAAATAGTAGCACGCTTAGTCTAACTTGTAAATCTTATAACATTTCATATGGGCGATGATGGTAGATGAAATAGTGTTAAATAAAATTAAGATAGCTTACACTTCTGATACATGGATAGCAATCGACTGCGATCCATGTGTAAAGAGCTTGTTAGACTACGGAAGAGAGAAGTGTGTTATGTTGCGTGTGGCGCGTGAGTGTCCTCCCATTTCATTCCATTCATCAATTCGTCTCATTGATAGAGACAGGTAGAACTCATGGTTCTCATAGCGTATGCAATGGAAAGTTTTAGGCAACCTTCGACAGTTGGCTAAATGTCGCCCTGGCGCGAATGCATACTACGTTGAGACAGAGGCAATCACTTGCAAACATGACGCAGAGAGGTTTAACAAGATTGACCATTGCCGAATGTCCCTTGCGGTATACATAGCTACGGGTTTCACCGCCGCCCTTTACAGGAACGCCCGTCGAAAGGAAGTATTACACCGAACTTCATTTGCAACGTTCAAGTTGACTGATAGCAGATTCAACTTAATGATAGTATTCGCCAGTCCGAAGACTGCCCAGGGCAAACCGCGAGGAGGTTCTATCATGTCTTGCCCCATGGTGGCCCTTAAGAGAGCCGATGGTTCGTTCTCGGGGGACGTGAATTTGACTATTGGCTTGAATAGTCAATAGGTATGACGGTTAGGTTCTCGTATACCCTATACCGCCTAAGCCGTGCTGGTGCATCTGGCACCTTTCGGATGCGGGTGGTTTTAGGAGTCCACACCTCATCCGTCCAAATGATCTTCTTGATCTTCCCCTTCTTCTCATCCTCTTCATCCCACTCGTCGAGGATGATGAAGTTGGGAATGGTGTTGTCTTCATCCCACTCGTCGAGGATGATGAAGTCGGGAATGGCACTAGCAGATGTTGCTTCCATCGTGACTTAAAATTGAATGAGAAGCGCTACAATCTTCTGGCTTATATAGGGTTTTCAACAATGAATTGCTCAACAGCGAATCAGAATGCTTCAGGGATAGCAATCGACTGCATAATGTTCAAGTTGACTGATAGCAGATTCAACTTAATGATAGTATTCGCCAGTCCGAAGACTGCCCAGGGCAAACCGCGAGGAGGTTCTATCATGTCTTGCCCCATGGTGGCCCTTAAGAGAGCCGATGGTTCGTTCTCGGGAGTAACGTCATCTTACACCCTACCAATTCTGCTGAGAGAGTCTTTGACTCTCTCTTTGGTAGCACTGTCGACTTCCACACTAGCTGGCACATGGCTAAAAAGTGGAATGTAGCGCCATTCCGTTGGATTGACAGCAGTTGCTGTCATCGGATTGCCAATCCGAGCAAGATTATTAAAAACTCTGTCTTGCTCCTCTAGCCTGACAAACTCCTCAAATAAATTTCGCGGCCTTAACTGCGGTCCGCGAGGAGAGCTGACTTGACTGTTCGGCGTCTGCATGATTGAAATGAAATGAAATGAGAGGCAGTGGTTTATATACCCCTCTAACGCGACGCAACGTTCAAGTTGACTGATAGCAGATTCAACTTAATGATAGTATTCGCCAGTCCGAAGACTGCCCAGGGCAAACCGCGTGGAGGTTCTATCATGTCTTGCCCCTAGGTGGCCCTTAAGAGAGCCGATGGTTCGTTCTCGGGAGTAAATTGATGGGGTGGTGAAGGCAGGCAAAGATCTGCAATGAAAATGATATGTATTAGAATAGGATATACTATCTTATTTGCTTTTCACTTACCAAGTTAGTCATCCTTAGGCAGTCTCGCGGGCTTCCTGATTGAAAATTTGTGCAGATGCCCGCGCATTCTTAGTGTGGCGTGGAGGCATTTCTTGCTCGGATGTCCATGATAGCATACAATGCTTTCGTCCAGGCTTTTATTGACGAGGACTTCGCCGGCCAGATGGTTATCCCGAATAGGGATGTGGAACTCAAACAAACGATCCTCATTCACACGTTCCCACTCATCCCTCATGCGCTCCAACTTCTCACACGCCTGCCTCTCATCACCCCGCCGAGCCACAGTCCTCTCCAACTCAACATTCCTCGCTCTCAACACACTCATCTCCTTCATCATCTCCTCAAACTTCGCTTCTGCCTCTCCCATTCTCCTCTCCGCAGCACTCGCCCTCTTCTCACACTCATCATTCTTGTCTTCCAACACTCGCACATTCTCCTTCAACTCTTTCACAACACGCCTCATACGGATATTCTCATCTGCCACCTCCTTACATTTCACCTCCTTCATTTTCAGCTCACTCAACTCACTCAACGTTCTCTCATTCACCTTCTTCAAACTTTCGTAGCGATCTACCAACAAAGCATGTGCCGCTTGCTGCGACACATGCTTCTTTTCCATGTCCTCATCCCACCGCGCCGACTGCTTCCGTACCCCACCACCCTTCACTATTGGGGAAGATGAGCTCTTCGGGGGGTCGGTGATGACGATGTCTGACACCTCCGATGACGAAGAGCTCAACTTCCTCACACACTTCCTCACTCGCTCCCTATCCAAATCCACATCATCCTCATCATCACTCTCAAACACTCTCTTCCGCCACTTGTCAGCCTTCAAACCGGCCACAGCATTCTCTACCTCATTCTCCACAGCATTCCCACTAGCATTCTCCACAGCATTCCCACTAGCATTCTCAACAACATTCCCACTAGCATTCTCAACAACATTCTTGGCCTCTTTCTCCAACATTCGCTCCTTCTCAGCATTCATCAACTCCACAAATCTCAAATCGGTCACCAACCCTCCTGTACACTCACCATGCCTCCGATAAAACTCGGCCTCCTGCCCAACAACCAACAGCACCCTGCACTTCACACAGGCAACCCTATTCAGGATAACCATGTGGTCGGCCCCTGCCTTCCTTATGTGGTCCCTGAGACCGACTCGGCGGTTGATTCGACCGCATACGCACATTTTAATGTGAAACTTCTTATTTCTATCATTGTTCACCATTTTTGCTGTCGGTACTCAGATTTCTCGTTAACTGTAAGATAATGAAATTAGTATAAGTTTTGAATCATGTAGTACAGTCATATTCCTAAAGCATTACACTTAGTCAGGAATGATAGATGTGAGTGTAGTGAGTGGCACTCGATCCCGTCGACAGCCCGAAGGCCTTGTACCGATCACTAGGGAAGTGAGAGATCTTCCCCGATACCCGCTCTTTACAGCTAAAGACATCATTGACACTGCCCCGAAGTGGTAACAGTAACGCCGAGTCAAAGGTAGTGATCAGTAGCTGGGATCTAACCCCTCAAAGCTGCCTTAGTTAAATTTCTGATAGCAGATTTGAATGTAGTATACAGCCTAGAACATAATATCATCATTCAACATTCAACTTAGTCAACATTCAACATAATATCAACACTTAGTGAGGAATGATAGATGTGAGTGTAGTGAGTGGCACTCGATCCCGTCGACAGCCCGAAGGCCTTGTACTGATCACTAGGGAAGTGAGAGATCTTCCCCGATACCCGCTCTTTACAGCTGAAGACATCATTGTCACTGCCCCGAAGTGGTAACAGGAACGCCGAGTCAAAGGTAGTGATCAGTAGCTGGGATCTAACCCCTCAAAGCTGCCTTAGACTTAGTTAAATTTCAAATCTGATAGCAGATTTGAACTCAGGATACTTGAAAACCTTAGTCTATATGTTAAAACTTTGAAAAAACTGAAAATTAAGAATTTTTAAAAAATTCCGCATTTTACTACTCATACTACTTTTAAAAAATTTTATCAGTAGTAAAGACACTATCAAACTCTATCATACAAACTTTGAAGTAGCAAGATAGCTTGCCTACTTCAAAAGATAGAGTCCTTTGAAACACCCGATATCGGGAGCTCAGAGCGACGACCGTCGCTTACCTCGTCTTTCGATGAAGTGATCAGACTTACGTTGTCGGGGGTTTATATATGCTCGGAAGAAAATTTAAAATGGCTCTATCTCCGAAAGTATTCATCGTAGCGACATGCGGTTTGTTGCAAACGATTCGTCTCATCATTCTTTACAATATGACACCTGAACCATTCTCATATGACCACGGGAAGTTGGTCCGCCAGCACATGTCCATGTAACATGCCACAAGTGAAAAAATTCCTAAGTGTGAGAGCTCCAGTGTGGTGAAAATTTTGAAAAATTTAAAACTTCCGAATTTCGACCTGGGACCTTTACCAAAACATTTTTCATCAAATTTCACTGACCTCCCCCCCCCTCATTCACAGAAATTTGATGAAAAATGTTTTGGTGACGGTCCCAGGTCGAAATTCCACACTTTGGAAAATTTTCAAAATTTTACCCATACAAAGCCACTCTGACACTTAGGATTTTTTCAGGTGAGCGAGCTCCGACCTAAAATCTTGTAACCGCTCTAACTTTTGAACGAAGACAGATAGGAACAAGCCGATTCTTTCACTGAATTTGTCTCACTCTTAGCTTTCAAACGAGCTATTGCACGACAAAATCCGTCCAGTAGAAGCCAAGATCGAAGCTAGCTGTCCAGAGGGGGGGGAGGTCAGTGAAATTTGATGAAAAATGTTTTGGTGACGGTCCCAGGTCGAAATTCCACACTTTGGAAAATTTTCAAAATTTTACCCATACAAAGTCACTCTGACACTTAGGATTTTTTCAGGTAAGCGAGCTCCGACCTAAAATCTTGTAACCGCTCTAACTTTTGAACGGTTGGTCCGATTGACTCGCAACAAAAAATGTTGTCGAGCAGTTTTTTCTCCTCTTTCAAACGAGTAGCTGTAAGACAAAATCCGTCCACTAGAACCAAAGTTAGAAGATTGCTATCGGGGGGGGGTCAGTGAAATTTGATGAAAAATGTTTTGGTGACGGTCCCAGGTCGAAATTCCACACTTTGGAAAATTTTCAAAATTTTACCCATACAAAGTCACTCTGACACTTAGGATTTTTTCAGGTAAGCGAGCTCCGACCTAAAATCTTGTAACCGCTCTAACTTTTGAACGGTTGGTCCGATTGACTCGCAACAAAAAATGTTGTCGAGCAGTTTTTTCTCCTCTTTCAAACGAGTAGCTGTAAGACAAAATCCGTCCACTAGAAACAAAGTTAGAAGATTGCTGTCGGGGGGGGGGTCAGTGAAATTTGATGAAAAATGTTTTGGTGACGGTCCCAGGTCGAAATTCCACACTTTGGAAAATTTTCAAAATTTTACCCATACAAAGTCACTCTGACACTTAGGATTTTTTCAGGTGAGCGAGCTCCGACCTAAAATCTTGTAACCGCTCTAACTTTTGAACGGTTGGTCCGATTGACTCGCAACAAAAAATGTTGTCGAGCAGTTTTTTCTCCTCTTTCAAACGAGTAGCTGTAAGACAAAATCCGTCCACTAGAACCAAAGTTAGAAGATTGCTGTCGGGGGGGGGGGTCAATGAAATTTGATGAAAAATGTTTTGGTGGCGGTCCCAGGTCGAAATTCCACACTTTGGAAAATTTTCAAAATTTTACCCATACAAAGTCACTCTGACACTTAGGATTTTTTCAGGTGAGCGAGCTCCGACCTAAAATCTTGTAACCGCTCTAACTTTTGAACGAAGACAGATAGGAACAAGCCGATTCTTTCACTGAATTTGTCTCACTCTTAGCTTTCAAACGAGCTATCGCACGACAAAATCCGTCCACTGGAAGCCAAAATCGAAGCAAGCTGTCCAGGGGGGGCGTCAGCCGAAAATTTTTTCTCTCCGATTGACTTGAAACTCACCCTACCGATGCAGAATTTCACGCTGAATCCGAATCTGACCTCCGTTTTCTCATCCGATGCTTCGTTTGGACGCTACACACCAAAACGTCCCAAATTCTAACTCTGTCGTTTTTCGAAAAATGTTGAAAATTTTTTCTCACCGATTGCCTTGAAACTCACCCTACCGATGCAGAATTTCACGCTGAATACGAATCCGACCTCCGTTTTCTCATCCGACCACTCCTTCCACTCGAAACAACCCATTTTACAACCCAACATTCAGCAGATTGCACCAAAAACATCACACACTATAGCCTCAAGACTAATCCTGGCGGTCGCCCACGTCAACCTAGACGGTCGCCGACGTCAACCAGGCGGTCGGACCAACTCACCCGAGTCTCACACTCTGTCGTTGCAGAGGGGGGGGAGTCAGCGAACATGTTGTGAACGTGAACCCACCTGGCCGGCACACCACGACAGACCACAACCTCTGTCGTTCCAGAGGGGGGGGGACTCAGACACGAAGCACCACGGCGGCCGACCACGACACTCTGCCGTGCCAGAGGGGGGGGGACTCAGCGATGGCGGCCATCTTGCGCGGTCCAGAAGTGGAGTTTTACTTACTACTGATTTCTCATCGCACCATGAACATGACGATGTACATGTACATAGCTTTTACAAATATGACACAGTCATTGTATTAAATCTTCCTAGATAAATAATGTAAATAATGTAGGATATACGTATATACATTACATGTATATATCTAGGAGTCTATGGCTCATTTCATGACCTTTTTTCGCAGATAGACCTCGCACAACAGCAAACAATGCATTTTAGCATTTTAGAGCACTCTAACGCCAGTGAACTGCAGTAGCTCCTCAATCGTTGTTCTTGAAATCATTTTAATTTTATGATTCCCTCTGCACTTCGGCAAAAGTTTCATCGAGATGGGATAGCTTTCTATTTGCTGTTCACTTGAATGGACAAATTGACTGCAGAATTGCGTCATAATCCACATGACAAAGTTCATCTACGCACACCTCTTTGATTTCAGCAACTTTCAGGGACGCAGTTTAATTTAGACTTCGTTGTGCATTATTTTTAAGAATTTTTACTAAACCTATGACACTGCAATTGAAAACCAGTTGTGAATAGAGAGCTCAAAATGGCAACAGTGTCGTTACATTGAGCATGGTAAAAAATAAGATTCATCTGCGACTAACTTTTCTGAAGTTATGCGAATACATTGAATGTTTGCGTCCAACTTTTACAACTTCTTGAACAGTTATCCATCTGAAATAATATTCGTAGCTCAGTGCATGGAAGTAAATGTACAGTATATTTTGTTTACAGTATCTCGTGTAGCAATATCTATTTCTGTGGTACAGTGTGACACATGAATATCAAAGTTCACCTATGAATCAATGCACTTTCATTCACAGAAGCATATACTAGACCGTCAGACAAGTTCATGGAGTAGACAATATGTTATTGCTTCAAAGAGAATGGTCAACAATTGATAATGGTTGTTGACTATAGTTCACCAGCAATTCATGTTGTAAAGAACGAATGACATGAAAAGTGGCGACGCTTATTCAAATTTGCATTTACTCTAAGAGCCACTGAAAAGTAGTGAATAATAAATTAATTAAACACAATTCAGGAATGCAGCGATCGTCACTCTAAACGAAATTCTTCCACATTGTTATTTATAGTCAAACTTCATTCTACAGACATACTTGAAGTTCATTTTTTCACACCTGGATGACTGCACTTTACTGAAAAATCCGATATTTTGGCTTTTGTAGAAGGATTACTGGAGAATGAAAACGAGCTGTTTTTTATGATCAGTTTCGCTACCCAGCTAAACGCCATTCAAAATCAATTTCATTATTATGCTGGGCACGGCGGCCCTGCCGTTTCCGCATAAATGAACCCATTTATGCCGGATGTGTTAAATATCGAACATGAAACAAATACAGTTTGAATAATTTTTTTGCTAGATACAGAACTCCACTTGACTAATTGTCTCTCGCACTTTTTAAGTTGCCATCATTTCTATGAATGCTCAAAATTTATATAACACAGTACATTCTTTGAACGCAACGAGCGCATTTTAAATGTTTGAATATTTACAAAATGGCTGCTAAGCAAACTGCAATAAACTGAAGGTTAATTGAATTAATTTTATTGTACATTTTTTTATCAATGATGTTTATTCTTAATGTAGATTTTTCATTCAAGGCGCCATATAAATGAAATATCGCTTGCTTAACGCACATGCTGTATAACTTTAAATTCAAATGTTCGGAATTTAGCACATCCGGCATTTGAGTGACATAAATGAAGAGCTTCTAAGATATTCAGATTATATTCAACAGTTTCTCTATTGATGAATCAATGGTGATACTTCGGTCTCTATGGATGCAAACAACGCATGGCAGGCAAATCCATCAGATTTGAATTCAAAGTTTGAACCTTGGCAACAGAGGAATATGACTTCGGGGAAAGCGGTAGCGTTGTTGAAAAGCGGTACAACTTGGCAAATATGTTGAAAGATCGATGCCCAGAATAAGAAATGTTAATAACTACGGATGCCTTTTTCTCTGGTTTGCGCATTTTTCATTCAATGAAAGAAAATCTGGGTACATCGTGTACTGGAACATTCCGAAGGAATCGCCTTACAAACAATCCATTCAACTACAAAAGATCGGCAAAATCCTATCGTGGCAGCCACGTCAACAGGAGTCATGAGGACACAGGCCTTAATGTTGCATGCTGGAACAACAACGCAACTGCTATCGTTGGATCTAACGGCGTCTCAAGAGCTAAAAAGGTTTGCGAAGTGAAACGTTTTTCAAAGCGTATGAGAGGACGCATTGAAGTACATGTAAAATGCCCTTTGATGATACACCACTTCAATCGCACTATGGGAGGAGTCGATCGTCTCGACGCTTACGTTGTTTGTTGTGGAAAGAAATGATATATATTTTCCCATTTTCATCCAACTACTAGCCGCTTCTGTCACAGATGCATGGGATTTATGTCGACGGTGTGTTTCGAAAATTCAGGTCTATTTGAATTCATTTCGCACGGCTATTGAGCAAAAAGTCTTCTTCTCACGTGTCGACATTGTCGTGCAAGGCAGCAAAATATGACCAAATTAGATATTTCGTCCAAAATATTCCAAAGGAAAATCGTTGTGGAAGATGGAAAAATAATGCCAAATTCCAATGTGCAAAGTGAGAAAAAGCGTTGCGCCCAAAGGACTGTCTGGTCGCATTCCATGGCCGTGATTCTTTTGAGATGGTGATATATATTAATGTGATTCGTAATGATAGCTCAAAAGCACTGTAGTAACTACATAAATTTGCATAAAGGTGAATACCATGCAGTAATATGCGGTAATAAATATTCCTCAACGTTCGGACAAATGTGGTTTTTGATTGTCAGTCTCGGCCTATTGATGTAATGCCAATGCCGGATGTGCTAATTTTAGCCCATGCTAGATATCTACGACCATAATGATTTAAACTACAAAATGTATGTGGTGGGATTCATCAGCATTAGTTATACTGGGAAACAAATAATTTCCATAAATTCAGTGTTCATAGCCGGCATAAATGGGTCAATTTCAACTGTCCAATACCCGAAGTTTCAAATTTGCAACCTTCGATAAATGACTATAAAATTATATCAAGCTATCAAACGAATGAGAAACATTCCATGCCCAAACTTGATGTGAAAATGATTATTTGTTCACTCTCATGCTTATGGTATGCCTTATTGTCAGAGGATACTTGGATGGGATACATGTGGATTTCAAGTGGTTCTTTGTAAGATGCACACGGCTTTAGAATAAATGACAAAAATATGTCAACAACAAAATGTTTCACTTGCTTTAATAGCTAGAATACTTCTGCTTTCTAGTTTAGAGCTCAATGAGAGTCTTTAAGTCAGAATAATCCTGCATAAGTTTCTGTCTGGCCAAATTATGGGAAAAGTCAGGTTAGTGCACTTCGAATGAACAATAATATACAATAGAAACTCAATAAATACTTAATAAGTGTAGCCCTGAAAAGGGCTGTTGAAAGCGTTCATGCCGGTAATCAATCAAATGACCTCGTAATCTAATAGTGAATAAGAAGTTGATTCTTGGATGTAAGTGTCCTTTCTGACTTCCTTACGGTCAATATGGTGCGATTCTATTAATGGAGCGAATAAACGAAAATAGTTTGAAAAACACTGCTTAACACTGCAAATCACGACGTCCTATTTAAGTACCAATCTGAGTACTAGATGGAAGAGTGCTAAGATTACCGAATTAAAATTCATAGAAGTACTAAAATACTTATTACACACTAATTGAGTACTAATATGATTAATTAATAATATGAGTACTAATTGACTTATCCAGTCAATCTTGATTTCAAAAATATTATAGAAATGTATTTATGAGTGTAATTACTTAAAAATTGAACTATTGAGTTGAAAAGCACATTAAAATCAGATAAACGTTAATAAGAATAGCTAATTTTATAACTATCCCTAGCAATTAAGAGTAGTTTCACTTTATTTCCTTGATTAGGATAGAGTGTGGCGTGCATGACTATGTCATAAAATGTGGCGTTTGCACCATAGACCCCGGATGTGTAGAGACACGAGATCAAATTCTGTGAGTTAGTATACAACTAGTGGTTGTACGAGTATCACACATGTGCCGCATTGTCGACGGTGATGAGCAACGTTTGTGGGAAGGTTGACCATTAAGCGGCGCCTATCAACATGTCAACACAGTTGTTTATAGCTCCTGCAGCAAAAATTTCATCGGGTCTTCTTCCTACATTCGTGCACAAGCTTCTTCCAGCCTTCTTGGAAGTTACGCGGCGTCAAACATCGAAATATGTTTTTGTAGATCCATGCATTTTTCAGTTTGGTGCACTTAATAACGTAAGGTTCTAACATTCATTTAATTACTCAAAATGAGATTTGTCATTTTTATTATTCTGATTGCACTTTTAGAGCATAATTCTATCACGGCAGCTAGAAATACGATATTTCTGGCAGTGCATCGCTTGGCTGGCAAACGCAGGTGGACATTTGTCAGCAACGAGATAGGCAATTATCTCGTTGGTAAAAGGAATTTTGCAATTGTCCGCATTTTCGTCCATCTAGGGATCGAAATGTTGTCCCCAGCTGTCCTCTCATTGTCTGCTATACACTGGTCTTCATCAAGTCCAAAAAATGAGTAGTAGAAAGAGCACTGAACCTGAGTGCTAACAACGCCAAGGAAATGAGTCCCAGAATCTAGTACTCTTTGGGCTCGAAAATATTACTACTCTATTTGGAACTCTTTGGGTTTGAAAACACAGTGCGTAATTCGTACTCATTTAGTGAGTTGCACATAGGACTACCACCTACCCCAATTTCGAAGAGCCATACGGCATATCTAGTCCTCTATATCACATGCGCACATCCATCGAAGAACTGCTTTGGTAGTTAAGAGCAAGTGCATTTGGATCAATGAAATATGTAGAAGAATGAAAGTGCAGTCAGTGAAGTGGGTAAACGATGACAAGTCGCAAAGCACTGTCGGAGAGGATAAAAACGTTGTCAGGACTCAAATCAGAGTCGGAAAGGATGGCAAACATTGACAGGACTCAAAGTATAGTCGGAGAAATTATTACATTGGCGGGGCTTAAAGCCGTGTAGGCGAAGATGCTATTGACCCAAATTGATGTCTTAGGTTTATTGAGAGGATATTGATGAAATGTCACAGTTTATTCAACGTCCCCTGTGTCCTTTCTGTCGGATGCTTTGTCCACTGTCTACTACAGCAGGTAGCCCCTTCAGTGTCCCCTTCGTCTCCTCGTTAATTACTTTTACCCTAACTGTCACTTTCCCGCTTTGGTTGAATATCTTGCAGAAATGAAAACAACCACATGGATTTATAATTTATTGTTATAACTTCTGAAAAATGAAGAACCACAACATTTTCAAAAGTGGAGGCGATTGCACTCCTTACCAGGAAATTCGTTTTAACTTTTTAAGAAGCAATTTTTCACTTGTACATTGTTCCTTAAAGGTGTAAAATGTAACAACCGCTTGCTTTATGCGAAAAAAATCAGTATTTGAAACAAACGTCAACTATAAAACAAAAACGCTCGTAGTTAGACCGTAACATCTACAGTCAACTGCACAGTCTAGACAAGACCACTATGGTCTAGACCTTAAACAATTGACTAGCTATGGATTACCACATATGGATAAGCCTTTTGTCTATTTGGTGGTTGTAGCTGTGCCTTACATAATCAAAGCTCGCATTTTGGCCAGATAACTTTCCGACAAGCCCGTCACATTATATTATCCCCCTCAGTCATCCCAACGGTCGACTTTCCCATCGATGAGGGTGGGTTTGTGATAGGAGCCCAACAAAGGTCTTCACTTGCTAGTTCTGCGCTTGTTCCCCGACCCAGCTGAAACTTCTGGGATTCATCCTTTCTACTGTTCGTCAACTCGACCCTGTTTTCCTAATACTTTAAACGTCATGTTACAAAGAAAATGCGATGTTGATTTCTTATGTGACGCTTGATAGCCTTGATCACGAGGCTGAGATCACTGCAAAGAACTTTTGCTCTCGAGGAAGCTCTCCCCAACGAAAGACTGTTGCGTTTATATGAAAAATTACTTACATGTTTAAAATTGAGGGCTGATAAAATGGTTTTTTCAAGGCGACCATTTTCGAGAACCAGTTTCTGGTACTAATATGCAACAATAACTTCACAATTTATTCGTAACTTTCCTGCTCATGCATTGACGATGTACATGTCTGATCAGAAGAGATAGGTTACATTTATTGGTATCCCTTCTAGCAATTTGGATTAGGCTTTATCTGCAGGCTACGAGAAAGAGGATAATATCATGAGTTTGCAATGCGTTGTGTGGTGATTAAGTTTAACTGGTTATAGGCAAATTGACAACTGTCGAGGGAGGATTCAATTTAACTTGAAGTCCCTCCATTCTCATCACTCAGAAAACACCTGGAAATGTGTAAATCGATTGAGGAACCGATTTTTGAATCAACTTCCTTGAATATTTCCATTGCTGGCATTCATACTGAGGTCACCTATGATAATGAATCATTGTCAACAGGAGGCTTGCATGTCCTCCACCTTATTTTCCTAAGAGGTAGCACACAAGCCGCTCTTATCCTTGAATTCATAACTCCATTGACAATAGGATTGGACGCAGGATAGAAGTGTGCAAAGAATGCCAATATTCGAACAACAACTGTGATATCATACAGATTTATTCTGCCTAATGTCACTATTAAGTATGGAGACCAACAGATACTTAGTAATGTTATTTTTGTAAGAAGGATATAAATCGCCTTGCGTTCCTTTGCAAGATCTCTTCTAGACTTGACCTTTTGAACAGGATGAATCAAAGTATTCAATCTGTGAATTGCTTTAAACGATAAAAATATTGCCATAAACAAGGGCACAATTACATTTACAATTGCAATTTCAATACTTGCTAGAAAATCATTATTTGTGCCAATCAAATATAGACACGTAATGTAAACCTGTAAATAACCAACGTTTAAAAAATGACCATTACTTGTTGGAATCGATACTGGGATAATTATCAGCACTGCAGAGTACACCCATACACCAACTGATGCGATTATCATGTGAAAATTTCGGATCTTTTTGAAGAAGAACGGATGGCAAACGGCTAAGTATCGAGTCACACTGATGACGGCTATAAAATGTATTGATGCTGTGTAGATGACAAGACTTGAATAGCCGAGAATTTGACATCCTAGCGGGTTCAAACACTGTCGGGTAAGTATCATATGATATCGGCTTCCAAGGATGTAGCTACTGATAAGAAGATCAGCAAAAGATAGGTTAATGATTGGTATTTGCGATGACGGCGGACAGGTCGATGGATGGAGCAGTGCAATCAGTATGATTAAAAGATTCCCAGGGATTCCGATCACTAGTGTCAATGCATCTGTAACAAGTGCTGCAATCCTCTGTTCGTCTGTAAGTTGATCTAATCCGATGTACGGGCACAACGTGTGCGAGGAGTTCTCCAGGCTTATCTGTAAGAACAAAAACGAATTTTGCTTAATGTTTTTGATTGCTCATTTTAAGTATTGTTCAAAAATTGTTTCAAGTTCACACTAGAATGAAAGGCCTACCGTATTTACTCGAATAAACGCCCGGGCGTTTATTTAAATTTTTAGATTTTATGATGGGCGGTTATTTGAGGCTGGGCGTTTATTCGAGATGGGCGTTTATTTTGAAGAGATTAAATTGTGCGTAATATTTTTGGTTTGATATACATATTTGTATATTGTTCAGATTACAGTTTACTTAATTAGCGCATTTAAGCTTTTTCTCTTATCTTTTTTTACTTTACTTTATACATACTTTATTTCATTACTTTATAATTTATCTTACTTCTTTTACTTAATAGATAGAATCTATAGAAATTTTATTATATCTATTTCAGTTTGATAATCAACATACCGGTATATGAAAAGAACAAGCAGTTAGGCAAACGCACTATCTATGTTTGGAATTTTTTGGCCAATTTTTACGAAATGTTATTTGGCATCTAATATCTTTTTTTCGTTGCAATTACTTTTTTGCCCAGCCCAGAAATGCCCAGTATTTACACAAAAATTATCAGTTATAGAACCAAAAACAACGCTTTTATTCACAGAAGTACAATTTCATTGTTCAGTTTGATTCATCAGAATCACACCAAGAGGAATCGAACTCCTCCTCTGCCTCACAACTGTCTGAAGCATCATTGTCAATAGTGTCACAACACTCGAATTCATCATCACTGAGATCAACACTCACTGGTATCCCTTTAGCGCGTTCCTCCTTCAAAAGCTGCAGCCCGAAATTATTCTCATTGGTCTTGAAGCAATGTATGAGGTCATCTTCTGACCCGTCGAGATTTGTTGTAATAGCACAGTGCTTCATTGAGTGACAAATCTGCTCGGTTGGAATGTTCTTCCAGCTTTCATGGATCCATTCAACAATTTTTACAAAAGAAGGGGGCCTCATATTTCCATTCTTTGAATAGGTATGTTCTCCTGATGTAAGCCATTCAGTGTAAAATTTCTTTATACTAGTTTTCAGAGATTTATTCCATGAAATGTCGGGAGCTTGTATCAGAGAAGTACAGCCAGCAGGAACGATTGCGCTATCCAAGCGAAAATTTCGCATCGTCGCTTTTGTTTCAGACGACAGATGGCAGGCATATGAATCCCAAATGATAAGGCGTTTGTTGAACGTGAGTTGACCAATGACTCGCTGAAGATAATCTTTAGTCAACTGATTATCCATCCAACTCTTCTGATTAAAAGAAAGAACCACGTCTTTGAACGAATCTTTCAGCTCCTTTATCTCTCGTTTCCTCGGTATAATTATGTAAGGTTTCAGTTTTGTACCATCAGCTTTGGCTGTCAAAGCTACGGTGAGGCGAACCTTTTCGTGACCAGTACTTTTGATTGGGACAGATTTAACGCCTTTTCTGTCAATGGTCGTCTCCGCTAACGGCTCAACCCAAACAGGTGTTTCGTCCATTACGTAAATGTCACCAGGCTTGTATTTCTTCGTTTTTCTCATTTCCTCCAAATAACGAATGAATGATACGATCTTCGGTATAAATAATGCAGGAATTCTTTGAGAAACAGTAGTACGTCGACGTAAGGTAAAGCCAAAGCGTTTTAGAAAGCGCATTAGCCAGCCGTTACTGGCAGCAAAGTTTTCTTTGCCATCTTGTTGAAATATCTCCATAGCCTGTCGTTGAATCATAGTTCGCGATACGCGGAGTCTTTCTTCTCTTCTGGAACAAATCCATGCTTGCAATTTCCTTTCAAGTTCTTCACATCTCGGTTTTCTTCCACCACCGCTGAGACGTTTCCTCTTTTTTTGAACGCACACTTTGTCTTCTTCACGCAGCTTCTTCTCCTGCTCTCTCCATTCACGAATTCGTTTCCTGTCTACATTGAATTTACGTGCTGCTTCCGAAACGTTGTGGAATTTTAGGAAATCGAGGGCAGCGAGCTTGTATGATATTGAGTAGCTTTTCGTCTTCATCGTCGCGCTATGTTGAATCAACTGATTCTCAGTTATTATCGAAAAATTGAAACGGATGAAGTGTTTATGAGTCAGCAGCATAATTTGAAAAGAAAAGTGTCCTCAATTTAGGTCAGCCATTCGTAATGGTAACGAAAACTGTGTGGGAATAGAATAGCTATTTTGTAGCATCAATTGATTAAACGAGGTGGGCGATTAATTCGCTCTTTTTAATTTTAGATGGGCGTTTATTCGAGGCTGGGCGATTATTCGAGGCTGGGCGATTAAACGAGTAAATACGGTATATCTTTAATGATAAATTGAGAGAAATTGTCTGTGCGCGCAACACATACACGAGGGACTATAAGTGCTGTTCATAGAGTAGCAACTCAGCATTTATTAAATCCCAAATGTGTATACAGTTTCGATTTCATTAAATGAACATGAGTCGAGACCTAGTACACCTATGAGATATGCAGATTTTTACACTTTTGGAGAAATGTACGCGAATTTAGCTGATCATGATGCCAATACAGAATATAGAATAGTATTCCACAAATCCTCCATGATAACTAGTAAATTAGCAATTCGATGAGCTACGGTGACATAATTACTAAAAGCTCAGCTTTATTGTAATAAGATTATTTTCTTCAGCGTGATCAACTGAAACCGTGTTTCACTGAAACAGCAAAACATCATAATCAAGGAAGCTGATCATTATTAACTTTGGAAGATGTTAATGGGTCAACATCACTATTCAGATTCAAGAAATGACGCCTTGTGAATCATACAATCATGCCGATGAAAATTGAATTAAAAACATGACGTCTCAGCCAAGAAGTTCGCAAGATCTCAACTTTTCCTTGAAGACTTGCAGGGACCTGCATTATAATGTAGTTCATAAATTGCCTAGAGCATCAGCTATTTCTGTTTAACTAAGATGCTTGTTGGCAGATATTCATTCCTTTTGATATCCAACTTGTTTCATACTACTTGTAAAGGGGATATATAAATTAGTATAGGTAGTATATAAATTTTCAAAAAGTTAGCTTTTTAAAAACTGCTCAAATAATGTTTTGGACAACGGGAACGTATTCTCCATGAAAAGCTTAATCTTTTGATATGAAAATTTTCACTGTATACAGACACCTTTTTGAGTCGACACTTCCTATGTCTAGCCTGCTTACTCTATGGTGCTGTTCACAATGAGCTCAATTTTCTCAAAGATTAATCGTCCTATTTAAGAATCGGTCAGAAGGATCACTCATAAAACTGCTTTCTCGATAACGAAGTCTTCGAACACAATATTATTACACAGGTTGTTTTCTTGTCAGAATGGTGATATTTGTGAGCCAGTAATCAAAGTGCATGCAATTTGCTTCACATTTTGTTCGGCAAAAGCGACTCAGTGTAGAAATACATTTTTTGCCATGATAGGCCCAACACTTTGACCTCTTGATATGCGCCGCCATCGGTAAACTAAGATAAACATAATTAAAGTATAATTTTAATGCACCATAGGTCATAGATCCGCCGTTAATTGAGCAAATACTTCAATAAAGTCAATAATTGATGATTGATCTGCTAATATAGTTGAAGTACATTATAGCAACATTTTGAAACTGAAAACTCTACGAAGAGCGACCATATGTCTATCATATTCACGAAAATGGTTTGGTAATCGTTTAGAGCTGTAGCAAAAAACAGCTGGAATCGTGACCCGTACGAGTGCATGATGTACTACAAGAGACAGATGAGGAGATGTGCAACTGTCAGTTTTAGTGATGGAACAGTTTGAGGTAATAAAGAGCACAATATTCACTGCAGAACAGTTTAGCGCTGCATGATGAAATCAATTTAATTGATGCCTCTCGCCATGCAAAGGAAGCCATTCAAAATTGAACAAGGCAAAGAAGATCGCCTTGGTTTTGCAATTGTCTCGCTTATTTGCTAGAAAAGGATTTTTTGCATGTAGCGAGTTATTTTTGTTACTGTGACTTTTTAGTTGTGTTTATGCGAATATTTGTAGAGCAATAGCTACAAACACATGTAGTGGTGACAAAAAGTTATCGAGTACTTATTAAAACAACTCAGTATCCATTTAGCATATGCATGTACATTTATAGCAAAACCTGCTTGTCAAAATCCATCAAAACCTTACATGTATTTTGCTCGCTAGCGCTAATTTCCGCTCCGAAAAGCTGCTACAATGCAATCATATTCGACATTTCAAATAAGGCACATTATTATCGACTGGATTTCAATCGGTGGGACTGTTCCGTGGTTAGTCGAGTACCTGGATCTCATGAATATGCAACCAGCTGTTCGCTTTTTTGTAAGCATTGGCTGAGGCACAATTTATACTTACAAAAGTACAATTTCTTAGAGCATGCAAATACAACAATAAATGCGACGTAAATATTGTGAACATTTTCTTACCCTTTCTTGCCTGAAGACGTGTACCATGCGTCTTTAATGTCATTACCCATCGTCCGATATGTAGTCAAGTGAATTATGTTAATTGACGACAGCTTGCTTGTCCGTCTTTTAGTTTTACCGAGCACTGATGTATCGCACATAAACGTCACGTCTTTATTATCGGGGCATACTTTCAAGTTATACTTTTAAGAATATGCGATATTGATCTCAGACAGCAGCTGAGCAGGAAAAGTCTTTTGTTAAATTATGTTATATTGCAGACACCATGAACCCTGAATTCCATCGTTGACCAAAAAATCGTATATTTTCTACATTAAAAACCCGATTGATTTCTTGTGCGAATTGGAAGGGGCACAAATTAAGAATTGTACTATTTTCATTTGCGTGATTTTACTCTGAAATTAAGACTAACGTGACACATAGGTACACACATCGCAACTGGGTTTACTGAGATTCAAAACATCAAGTATTCTGCATCAAAGTCCGCGAATTCAAACCATTACTTATTGGCTCTGATATTTTCAAACCCGGCTCAAGCAGAAGCCAATAAAGTTTCTCACTTGGAATGGTCGGTTGTTGAAAACAAGGAGATAAAACTGACTGCATAAATTTTTTTGATGTCTCTACGTCGTTGAATTTCATCACGGAAGATAACGACATCTTCTCCCTCATTCCTTCGTCGTTTCCGCATTTCAAGAAGAGACTTCCTGCAACGTTGTTGTAGAGGTGTGCGATCAAGATTTATATACATATCCTTGAAATCTGCAAACTTTAGCAAATTCTTGGCCTTCTGCAAGGCGCTTTCTTGAAAGTCAGTGCTATTGCAGATTACTTTCATGAGACCAGGTCGTTCAACACTCATGCAGTTTAATAATACGGTGCACTTCAGAAACCGTCGTCTTCGCAGTCAATCTTCTGCAAAATCTCCATACACTTAAATCGATCAGAATTTGATGAATCGTGTACCGATTCGGTAATACCAGAAACGATGACGTTGAGTTTCCTTCTTGCTTGATCTGTCATTGCTTTGGACATCGTTGAGATCACGTTGTACTGAAGTTTATTCACCGACTTTAAAGCATGATCAAATTGCTCGGATTTCTCCTGAACCTGAATATTGCTTAGACGTGCGAGAGTAACCTCAGTCGGCAACTTATTGCACTTCATTTTGAGGTGTCTGTTAGCATCATCCAATTCTTCAACTTGACGTTGCAGAGCGATAGCTGTTGATGTAAAGCTTTCGATTTCAGCCTTCATAGTATTAATGATATCGCAACGAGCGGATTCAATCAATGCTTTAATATTTGATTGAGTAACGCTACTCGAGGATCCAGACCGTGTATTGTGAATCTTCGGGGCGGTGTCACCACGCATATTCAAAATATTATGTCATTAAAGCAGAAAACGGCAGAAAAAAATTAGTGGAATAGGCCTGAAACACCAGCCGTCTCAGCTTAGTTCATAAATATAGATCAAAAGGACTCGAGTGTCTCCAATAATTCCTCGATATTGGCAAAACGTGATCATCAGAAAATTCGCTAGTGCAATCTGTTAAATTCAGGATTCGAACCAACAAAATAAAAAGATCGGAGGCGAACGTCGTAACCAGTACACCAGCAGACAGAAGGTTGCATAGGTACTGTTACTCGCACTTATTCAGAAATTCGAAATGCGAGCGCACACAGCACCGAAGTGTACAGGATGACGTTAGATTCGGCACAAGAACTTTAACAGTCAAGAGATTGATTGTGAGAGACTGATGAACAATGCTCATGTGCAACGTGGAACGAATTAAGACGATGATCGTCGGCAATCCAACAAGAATAGACGAACGTACTTACAAGCACGATTATAAACGACACGACGATGCCCGAGTAAAAAGAATTGAGCTAACTTGCTAAGTACTGACCAAGTCATCCTACTAAAAATCAACAAGTACTTGACAGGCATTGAGTAAGTTAGTTGCCGTCTAGTTGGCAACGTAGTCAGCTAAATCCAATATTATTCATTTCGTGGCAAGCTAATTGTCATATCTCTTCGGCAACTTAACAAGGTAAGTCCAATCCACAGAGATAAATTAGAAGTAGAGACCCCACAGTCTCCTACTTTCTTGTGCTAGATTATAACTCTGGTAATAACTCTGTGAAGCTTGACAGCAAGTGAAGAGATTCTATTTATAAATTGGCTTTCGAAATGTCTTTTAACATACTATAATTGAAAACAATTATAAATATTTGACTAATTTTAAAGCATTTGCGACAATTTCTTCTAAAATTATATAAATTGTTGGGTCAAGCGTTTGTGAAACAAAAATGATAAAACAATTTAACGGATCAGATTGAGTACGGATGGATTGACAAATGCAGTTAATATACTTAACTTACTACTTGTAAAATAAAGTGCACGTATTCTCCTATTACAAGGATCCCTGTAAAGTCTATTTTGCGATGAAGGTTCTAATATTCTTATATAGATCTAATATTTATATCTATGAAGATATAATGTTACCAAATTTGCAAACAATTGGTTTGAGTTCAATTGTCTTGCGCGCAGTAAGCATAAAATACGACTAATTCCAATCTGTTTCACAGTATATTGATTTCAAGATATCTACGGCTATCAGAAATTCTGTCACTAATCTGACCAGTTTCAAATGCACATTTGCATCGTACGTAACGTTAGTTTTAAATCATCGCTCGTGTGTAATATCAACTTCATGTGTTTCCATAGATGACATCCTTACCCAATGCGACTATTTCGTTATTGGAATCATGAAAACAATTTCAATAAAATCGTTTGGAACACAGTCATCATTGTATAACTGGCGAAATATTCGTCAACAGCAATGAGAAGTAAACCGATTCAAAAAAATCGGTGGCATGGAACATAATGATTCTAGTGACGAATGCAATTCGTAAGTATTTCGGTTATCGGTCTCTCTAGCATTTAAAGGTTTAATTTCTTTATTTGTTCTCCACTAAGTAACCAATCACACAAAATCGTGCGTGATCGCATTGAATAATTAATTTATGCAATGCCGCTGATTTTCAAGATGATTATATTTTACACCCTGTTAAACTTGACATTTCTTTATACTGCGTTGGTGGACAATCAAGTTCAATTTTCTCGGTTTGCAATCATGTCTATCCTGGCGAAAGTTAGTCGACCATGATGGTTGGGATATGCTCTTCCCTGGATTGTATGGATAATCTTCTTCCTAGTGGAGTTTCTTCTCCAAATAACATACACGGTTGATACTACAGCAACGGCATGTCTCCTTAAGGCGCCTGGCGTGCACTGAACTTAATTTTCTTCATTAAAAAATAAATTGTGATTCTTTTTTTAAATTGCATGCATATGCTCTTACAGTTCAAGCCATTGCAAAGTCTTGAAATTTGCTGTATGCTTCAATGTTCCTTCCATTGTGCTAAGACTGTAATTGTCATCGAAACATATTGGAAAAAGAGTATGCTAGAAAATAGTAGACTACACAAAAGGTTTCACATGCAGTCTGAACCATTTTCATCATGTTAAAGGGAAACTGCTCCTCACTTCATCCCTTGTAGACATAGGACTTGGGGTCTAATCAACTGAGTGTCGCACGCCAACAATCGCATTCTCACAAGTAGCATCAAAGCATTTACAAAGCAATGAAATATTTAATACACTATATTTCTATTCTATTTACAATTCAAACAGCAGATTTGGAGTCCTGCTATCGGGAGCCTCAAAGCTTGATCGATCCACCTCCTGCATCTACCGGTAATTTGGATTTCTGCATTCGTGAAGCCTCTCGCCGTCACGCCTCTGCCCTAAGAATCTTTGACAACGGCACTTGCAAGCTTTACAATTCATGCAAGTCTCTCTTTTCTGTTCGGTCAACATGTCCTCTGTTCAAAAGAGTTCGTCCTGTTGTGGAACAGCTTCTGTTATTGAGAGCACGTTCTGATCGGCAGCACAATCCGTATCGACTTCTGCGGGACAACAAATTCAACATAACACAAGTGGATTTGGTGGATATTCAACAGAGTACGAATAGCTATTTGAGTCCATTGGTCGATGTTTATCCAACTCCGTTAGAAATCCTCAAATTAGTAGTTTTTGATGAGTTAGGTGACGAGGCAATTACTTTAACGTTCAGGATGTCAGAGAAAGGCCTGATGAAAGAGAATGATGCTTGGTTTACCAAATCCAGCCTGTTAGCTTCTAAACCGTGGAGGAAGGATGATCTTGAGAAAACAGAATACTTCAAAATGGATGGGAATAGCGAACACAACATTAGTTTTCTCATTGCAAAAGAACTATATGATGATTGCCCACTGGAAGGATTCATGTTCATCACCGACAGCAGAAGAATGTGTGATTGGCTTCATCACCCTACAAGCTACGTTTATCGTAAAGACACCTGGCATGGCTTTTTCGAACACTTTTCAAGATATGGATCCGAATTAGTCTTATTTGGCTATACCAAGGCAGAAAGTGGACGTTTGTATGTCCGCATCCAGATGGCATCTGAAACCGCACGCTCTGAAGTAAAGGCCAATGAGAGCAAGATCGGCAAAGAAGCTGTCGAAAATGATGGTGAAGCCTTGAAAACGCATTTCGAGCAATGGTAGGTGTGATTGGATAATCGGAATAAACAATAGATATTATTATGTGATTATTCAAAAATTCAATTTTCTCACTTTGTTGTAAACTGAACACAATGAAAGCATGTGAATAATCGTTGAGAGCAACAACTAAAATGATTTCATGAAAATTTAGCCGTCTGGTATCCAGGGAGAGAAGGCGAGAAAGGAAAAGTTGTTGTTTTGTGCTGAACTGAAATCAACGGTGGCATCACCAAACATCAAGTTATAGCAACTTTGTCTGTTACAACGGACCTTGCTTGTTAATTATTTTCATTCTTTTCACGTCTTAGCATTTACTAGAAAGAATAAAAGTAAGAAAATGTTCACTTTCTGACTTTTGCTTCCACAACATTCACCCTAAATTTTATGAAGCCTCCCTCCTCCCGCATGTTTTCATATTACTCCAAAGCTATAGTGTATGATACAGTATATATGTGCTTCATCAAATTTGCACCTTGGGAATACAAAAATCGCACGTTTACTTAAAAAACAGTACTTTTTGATCATCGAGATTATTTATTAATTTCTCACAAAGTAAGGCATCTCAGTGAATTTAAATTAGTCTAATTATATAGACCGTTGACAAAGCGCGCACATATGAAGTCATGATGAACATGCTCATTAATCCACATAATGATTGCATCTACGTAATTATTATATGAATAATACCAGAAACCTCAAACGCTACTCACATTAAGTACCGTAATACTGCCAGTTTTGTGCTACAAATATTGAATCGCAAGTTTAAATGCATAAAATTGGGATAGCCCAAAGCGATCATTTACTTTGCGATATTGTATCGAAAATGATTCCACATTCATGTCAATATGAAGTGCACATAGAATTCCAACTTTTCGACTTCTTTAAGTCAGTGAGAAGATTGGACAATACGTTTTGTTGATGGTCATCTCAGCCGCATATTTAGACACCGACCTAGGTCAATGACGCTAGATCTAGGTCAAGATGAATGAAAAATTGCTGAAATATGCTACAGTTGCAGATTCTTGCCGTAAGGCCATCAATTGCAAATTGTCGAATCAAAATGCTTTTTATGATAATATTAAAGGAAATAATAATCACCGTGTATCGCTACACAGTGCACTGATAAGCTACAGGTGCTATATTTTAGAATTTCCTACGCATCTCGCTTCCAATCGGAAACAGATTATTAGATACATTTTCAGGTGGGAAACAAATTCATAGATGCATCCTCCGCAGTAGGAAAATGTAGTCATATTTTAATTTTCCGATGGTGTAGATTTTCCGTCTTGCAGACTACGCATATCATGTTGTTCTTTAATGCATTTTGTGTCACATGCTGGGCATGTAAATGTAATTAAAGAGTTAGGTATAGAAAAAAATAATGTTGCATTTTACATTATCCCAGCCATGATAAAATTTCCTAAAATGATACCTCAATTAAAAATAACATTTATCCATCAAGTATACTTCAGTTATAAAAGCGTTTCAAATATATACCATTTACCAGACCAGTTTCTTCTTGATATTTTGAGAAATGGGATGCAAAGTTGAGTTGCCCTGTCGAAACTTTTTATTAACTGTTTGGAAAGTTTGACAACGTTTCACGAAATCCTTGATTGTCATTGTCATCTGAGGCAATAATACTTGGTTTGAATTTTTCCCACTGTTTTCATAATTCCAAAGTGGCCTCCACCCGTCAGACTGCAGTGGGAATTGAACATGATTTCTTTTCTTCTCTCTTCTGTTTCCACCACCTCTCGTGCTTCTGAAACTCTTGGTCGCTTGTTGTCTACTTTCTGTTGCACTTTGTAATATAAAACATTGCTCTCCAGTCTGTACAATTTGCATTTGGATCGCAGCTTCCTTTTGTCACTGTTGGTCGCAGTGGGTGGATAGTGACGGCTTGCTAGATGTCTTCCGACATCTTCCATAATTGCAGCAATAGTGAATTCGGCAGTCCATACCGACAGTCACTTATTTATAAGCGCCAATAAACGTGTTCACTGATGAGTTGGAACATGTCATTTTGTTAACCACAGCAATGCTACGGAAATTCTAGCATGATTAGAAAATGTAAATCAGAGCTTATGTTGTGGTTTATAACCATCGGGCGGAAAATATATAGCGCATCCATACTATAATATATTTAAGGCAGGAAAATGCAAATGATAACACCGGTGCCTTCCATCGTTAGCCACATCGTAAAAAAATCCAAAAAAACAGGTTTTATTATAATTTTAAAAACAATCTACAAAAATCCAGGCCCGAACCCGGTTCCTGCTCTGGAGATACAGTAGTCCCTGTCATGAAGGTCTGCTTTTAAGGACTTCCTGTCGATTACGACGAAAGAATTTGTCACTTATGCAAAATTACTAAATCTCCTGCATAATTAAACCTGTGCATAACGACTTCCTGTCAAACGCGACTTACGACTTCAGTAATTTGGCAAATTCCTCTCTGATCCCTTTTTATTACGACCGCAGATTGCGGGGTGAACTTTGATGAAAGTGACTTTCCAAAATCACAACTTCAACCTATGATCATTCATCAACCTGCCATAATCAGAAACAGCCTTACGGCAGGTGCAACTTCAACAATGCTGTCTGGAAGCAGTTCGAACTGGAGAGCTCCTATCTAGTTATTTTAAAGAAACCGAACTTTCCATAAGAATGTGAGATGGTTGAAAAACAATTAGAAATTTCACTTAAATCAATTATGTTTTGGACTTTTTTATCAGAGGAGTCCCGTCAAAACAGATCTATGTTTTATTCGCAGTTTATTGCGATCACTTTCGGACACCACCGGAGTCCACTTCAGGCGAATGAAATGACAAAATTGGCATAGATGAAAAGAGTTCACAGGGATGAAGTTTATCACAGTAGAATGCTATGAAAACATGATAAGACCAGACTACTTCGACAAAATTAAAACAGTAAGATGATGCGAAATCGAAATAAAAGGTCGGAAGAAAATCAAAGTAACTAGCTGTGAAGATACAAAACAGAAAATAGGGGGCACAAATTAAGTCAAAAATCCCAGGCCGCACTCAAAGAATGCTCCACTCGATTAGATGAATTGAGACGACGTGACCATAAGGACTCTTTCACAATCCGTTTCTTCCATCTTGGTTCTCTATCAATGACAGTGATACTATGAGTGTCTATATTATGGTTGCAAAAAACTGAGTGTTGGGCCAATTCAGAGCGAGAAACATCTTTGTCTCGAATAGCACGACAATGTTCTTTCCGACGCTGCTCAATGGGGCGAGCAGTCTCACCCACATAAACCCAGTCACAATCGATTCCACATTCTGATTTTATTGCATCTGTGGAAGCTGCCATTAGTCGCTCAAGTGATGAGGAAAAGGCTTTTGTGAGAAAGAGAGCCTCTTCAATTCTTCGTAACGCTAAAGTCCCTCGTTCAAACCTATCATTTGCCGAAAGAGAGGCTGTCAAACGGCTGAGAGAGAAGAATGACATTATAATTCTTCCGGCTGATAAAGGAAGAGCGACTGTTGTTTTGGATAAGGAAACTTATTCAAATAAACTGCAACTTCTGATTGATAATGGCCCCTATGAAAAGTGTAAACACGATCCTGGAAATAAGATGAGGAAGATTTTACATCAGGCTTTAATGCCTATAGTGGACAATCAAAGAATGACGCGGGATGATTTACTTTTCCTTTGTCCTACATTTTATCAGGTTCCTCATATTTATGGGCTCCCTTAAGTGCACAAAGATGGTCTGCCATTGCGTCCAATTGTTAGTTTTACTAACAGCTTATGGGCACCAATATCAAGACATTTGGCAAATATTCTGAAGCCTTTCGTGAGTAAAGCAAATTCTTATATATTGAATTCTGCGGATCTCATTAATAAGATAGACAGTCCTGAATATTTGGATGGTTTTCTTGCGTCATTAGACGTTGACTCTCTCTTCACAAATGTCCCGCTGAATGAAACGATTGACGTTTTTGCTGATCTTCTTATCAATGATGACAGCCTTGCTGATAGGAGCTCTTGGTCTGTTCAAGAAATCGTACAGCTTTGCAAAATTGTCCTGACCTCATGCTATTTTCGTTTTGGCGAGCATATGTATGTACAAACGGATGGCGTAGCAATGGGCAGTAGCCTTGGCCCTGTAGCGGCTAACTTGTTCATGACACGATTTGAAGAGATGGCCTTGAACCATGCACTATCTTTTGGAGTTTATCCTCCAACATTATGGTTGCGCTATGTTGATGACGTTATTTTAAACTGGACACACAGTCTACAAGAATTTCATGAGTTTGTATCCCTCCTCAACAGCTTCAATCCGTCGATTCAATTCAGCAAGGAATTAGAAGTGAATGGTAAATTACCATTTTTAGATGTTTTGATACAGCGTGAAAGTGGTGCCTTCTCTTTCTCAGTCTATCGTAAGCGGACTCACACTGATAGTTACCTTCACCGTCAGTCTTCTCATCCACGGTCTGTGTTTAAGGGAGTCGTGAATTCTTTGACTTGCAGAGCAAAGTCTATTTGCTCACAACAACACATTGATGGTGAGAGGCAGCATCTGAGAAGTGCTTTACTGAGAAATGGCTACAGTGAAGCTGAATTTAATCGGAGCTGGTTACAGAGATCCAGCCTTAATGACTGTGAGAATAAGACTTTTAGACACCCGATTCCATATATCAGAGGAGTGTCTGAAAAGATCGCGACGGTTTTGAGAGAAGTTGATGTGGAAGTAACCATGAAGCCGAGGACTACCCTCCGTTCCCTTCTTGTTAGGAAGAGACCAGAGCCCGCCACTTTACTTGGTTCTGTGTATAAAATTACATGTGAGGAGGCTGATTGTGACTGGGTCTATGTGGGTGAGACTGCTCGCCCCATTGAGCAGCGTCGGAAAGAACATTGTCGTGCTATTCGAGACAAAGATGTTTCTCGCTCTGAATTGGCCCAACACTCAGTTTTTTGCAACCATAATATAGACACTCATAGTATCACTGTCATTGATAGAGAACCAAGATGGAAGAAACGGATTGTGAAAGAGTCCTTATGGTCACGTCGTCTCAATTCATCTAATCGAGTGAAGCATTCTTTGAGTGCGGCCTGGGATTTTTGACTTAATTTGTGCCCCCTATTTTCTGTTTTGTATCTTCACAGCTAGTTACTTTGATTTTCTTCCGACCTTTTATTTCGACCTTTTATTTTACTTTGATTTGATACACACATCAACGCATGCTGTGGTGAGAGCAGAAGGTGCTAGGATCTATAAATAGAGCACTGTATTTAGTAAAATCAATGGACTTTTTCCATTTTAGTTTAAACAGACATCCAATGAAAGCAATGTTGCACATTAAGGTGTTTTTCCTGAATTTTGCATCAACATAATTGCCGATGATATAAACTCATTCATGCAGATGCAATACTTATTGAAAACTGCAAGATGTTTCCATCAGTATTGACAACTGTGTACACGCCATAATATTCACATGACAGCATCATGTCTTATTTTGTAAATTCTTATTTGTAAAGCACATTGCTTAGATCATCTTTTGAAAATTTTAATTAATGAATTTTTGTTTTATTAATATCATTTCTGCAAATGCTTTCTCGATATCCTCTTTGTTTATGCGATGTTTCAATCGCAAGTCAGCAACTCTCCTTATATTCTTATATATTCTATGCCTACGATGACAGATTTCATATCATATTAGCATGATTGCAGAATGTTGTCAATGCGCATCTTTCATAATCAAAAATATCGACTTTAGAATTATTATTTCCATTCATACCTTAAATGGCTAACGTGCAACGTCAAGTTACAACCAAAACTCAAAGAAATAAGATCGTTATTTTAAATCTCGACAAAGCACCAATTTCCTTTGACGTTTGTAGATTTTACAAATGTTCGGCTGGACTCTGTCCTTCTTTCAAATGCCTGAGGTACATTTCAATCAATAGTGACTCTATTTTTTTTTGACAGATGCTAATCTTTCTCTATTATAAATTTAATTTTTGAGGCTGTGCATCTTAAATGTACAGGACCGCGCTTGGTCGGGTTTGAGCGTCTAGGATTAAGCGGTCGAAACGCGATCTTCCTGACCAAGTTCCTGTTGATGACCTCATTAAAAATAGTCAAATAATTTGTATGCATATTTTGTACAATTCTATTTCACGTTTTAGCTTAAGGAACTAATATTAATTCTCTTACACACTTGGTAGATTTTAGATAGCGTAATCCCACTGTGTTATTAGCTAGATCTGGTATTTTGATTGGAAACAGACCTGTCCTCTTATCCTCTGAATGGGCAGACTGTTAAATAGAATCCTTTCAATATATAAGTGATAAACATAATTTTGAACAGAACGACATACTCGCCAATTCATTACACATGAGGAGAGGAGAAGCGTTGTTTGTCCTTCTAGTAAGTATTTTTAAAATTTTTAGACATTTTTTGGGGTATCAAACTTTTCTTTTAAATCATACTTTGTACCTATTGAAAATTAACTAGTCATTAGCTTGTTTTTTTAACTTTGTTACCTTGACGCACTTTGCTACGTTGAACTTTTGTAAATTGAAGCATAGCATCTTCAAAACTCATAAAGGATGACTGAGAAGCCACATTACCGCTTCTATATCTGCCCGCAGTGAATTTATAAGAAGCAAGATTTAAAGTAGACTTCATTTTTCTTTGTGAAACTCTGGTTGTTCTCTGGATAAGTCATGAAAGTGGCAAATAAGTTTACGAGTCCTCGGTGTATTGCAAAAGTCCTACCAACATGCGACATTGTTTCAAACTAAAGACTCAAGTTACACACTTAAAAATTTTATCACGTTTTCCTCGGCGCATAGAGTTACTTACCTGAATTGGATAGTTCTCACAACTCAATAAATTTAGACAAACTCAAAACATAGATAAATGAGCTATGTATTTGTATGAGTAGGGTACAGGTTCTCTGAATTTGATGATACTGCTTCGAAAAACATTTTGAGTTACTTGGAATGCCACATAGCAATCATTTCTGTGCTAATTCATGATTGATTTGTCCTTATCCATGAAACAAACTTCTACAGTTTGATGACTGTGGGACAAGTCATTAGTCAATGGGACAATCTGATGATGCGATCGATACAAAATTTCATTAACATCGCCACAAAATATTTAGCGTGTCTAAAAAGTTCTGGATGCATTTTACACGAACGGCAAAACTCAGAAACTAATCTTTGTAATTGCCGTGTAATTCGCGTGTTTAACGATCGTACTGCACGCTATCCTTCAAAATTACATGCTTGCATGTAATATCACCAAAGTTTTCCTCAGAACACGTCGGAGTACTATTGGTAGCCCGAAAACTCATGGCTCAAAAACATAACTTCTCTACAAGGACTATGAAGCTTATAAGAAAATTGCACTCAGGAAATAACATAATCTGTTAGCGGTTCTACTGACGATCGAATAATGCTCCAAGTTTACGAAAGCTTCAAAACATCTATTCATGCCTTCACATCACAGCATTCTATCAATGTTGCCGGCCTTAAATTGAAAATTTTCAATATATGCCCGCCAATTTCAATGTGCTGTATTTTCAATGGAGCTGCAACTTTCCATCTATGCCCTCCGTTTTCATATACAAAGTATCTATTTCAAACATGATCATTTCAATGCTGATACTCATTCATCGACATTTATGGTCAAGATCAAATGTTTTCCTAATCCATGATAGTTCAGGCATGAATAGAAATTACATCGCGCTCTCGTATATCTTCCTATTTATGCCCTCGACAGATGGCTATAGCTCCTATATTGTGCATAATTGAGCTATGGTACAATGTGGAAAAAGGAAGACAACAATGTATCTCGTAATGATGATATCTCTATCTATGCATCTGAAAGACATTTTTGAAATCTCATTCAGCGTATATCTACATGTGTATTTATAGCATTGCTGCCCGCTTTTTCCCTACATTCCTGCCTAGTTCATTTCAATCACGCACAATATTATAAACATGGCTTTTTTCGGCCAACAATATAGGACTTTTTCAGGCGCTTATGCGCCCTCAAATGTCATACATTGTTGCCCTCAAAAATCCATGTTAATGTTATATTGTACCACCAACTTCAACTATAGAAGTCCATGCTCCAACTAAGAGAAAAGTCCTATTCCTATGGTTCATGCCTACATGCGGATTTCACATGATTGCATTAAATATCTAGTTATTTCTATGGCTGACATCACGGAAACGAATTCGGAAACGAAAATGAAAGTAGCTATTTCAAAGTATCATTCAATGTTTGCTCGCTTTGTAGATATTCAGACAATCACCGAGTCAATTTGAGTTGAATAAGCATGATATTTCCTGACGTTTGTTCAACTAATAGCTTTTGGGTGTTTATATGTAGAAGAGCCCCAAATGCTTGTAAATGTCTGGATTGAGAGAAAATGTACAACTCACCATCTTGATTGAGAAATTCAAGATGAAATTCTCGACATTCGAAATTCCACTCTCCACTTCACTTGTAATTCGATTGGATAAAAGAGTGAATTTTGAAAAACCAATAGAAACGATATCACATTTTAAACTTCCTTAGACAATTAAATAATACATTCTTAAGTAATTTGCATTCCAAGTGCTTCTCCAAGCAAATGTCAGCGAAGTGTAATTAAACTTAATTACGGAAGTAAACTGTATGCATGCACTTTGTAGATTCTACCGATGCTAGGCTACACTTGTTTTTTCCGCTTGTCAAGCTGAAAGTCAGAAAACATGTCGGAATGCCTCCAATTTCGATCATTAAGGGTGACAAAATTTGAGAAATGCATGCGGTTTACTAGATCAGCTGTATATGAGCATAACTTCATTCTCTAAGCGAAGTAGTAGTTCCGTGAGTGTCACAAAATGGATGATCAAGATGGATGTGCACTCTAATGTTCCAATCGAAATACATGTAGATTAGATTTGTAATTGAATAAGCAAACATTCTGCAAAACAAGAAGTGCCTTTTGAATTTTATTTGAACAGAGGCATGCCAATTTCATAGAAATCTGTGTCTTCATTGTTATTAACAACAATGAAATTAAATAAACGATCATGCAAGAGATGTGAGTCGGGCAGGATTCGAACCTACGACCAATGTTAGCTAAGCATGTGGTCTGCCAACTGAGCTACGAGCCACTTATGCGACTGTGTCAATTGGCAGGATCAAAACCTCACCACCACCACACATCAGTTGTCATATCAATTATAATCAATGAATAAGTAACTCGTCACAATTGTGACCGCCGACATTAAGGCAAGTAGCGTTCTACGTTGCGTTAGTTTTACATTACTTTATGAGAGAGGAAAATAAAATGATTATTGTAACTCTTGTGAATGCCTAGGTCTATTTAATTTCAATGGAATTCAAATTTCTCCACTTCATGTTTTCGGAGCAAGGACTCGGACGCTAAACCTATTTTCTGTTTCGATACTCTGCTTCAGCATAAGAGCAGTGAATCAGGTTTTTGGTCCCATGGCGGGTGCCTGCTGACAACTCAATAGGAGCTGAAACGGAAACGTACAGCTAGCCGGCGATCTAACGTGACCGCAGTACAGTCGTCGACGTTTGTCGACGCATCACTGCCGGACCGGCATACATACGACGAGACACCGTCGTCAGCGGACCGTCTAGGAACAATTTTGCCGGCCGTTGACTGTTACTCTTACTGTTCTGACTGATACTTCGACGGGGAGGATTGCAGGGAATGGGCATTGCCTTCATTCGGCTGTCCATTGAAGCACTCGGTGGATGGGTGAAGGAGGCTAGCGAATTCCTCAACAGCTGGCTCGTCTAACTGCCCTTCGAACTGGAAGCGATCCATCTGACGTCACATTCAACGCCTGAGCTGTCGCCTAAACAGGGAAAGCAATGCCATATGGCTATGGAGCTTCCCTACAATCGATCCGATTTTCGACGGGACTACTTGAATGCTTCTTCACATTAACTTTTTTCAAAGAAGAAATTTCATAGACCGAAAATCGCCTTGTACAACATGAAAAATAAAATGTATTTGGAAAAGTTTATGCACCCTGTCTACGAATCTACACGCATTCAGATTTGGCAAGTCGCCTAATTTCGGCAAACACAAGCATTTTGAACAACGTAATCCATTTTTGACTATATCCTCGCATACACTGACCATCACAGTATCCGAAGAAGTTATTCTCGCTCTTGATCGAACATTCCCGGATACGTGGACTACACATGATTACACTGACCATCATGCTAATAATACATACACATAATAGAAAATGGCCTGAAGACATTCCATGCCAAAAGTTATGGCTCTAGACTAGGAATTTAAAAACTTAATGAGCAAAAGCATGTGTCATTTTAACCTCACCGCAAAGGCTAGTGGTAAGGAAGAATAGCGAGCGGGAAAATGCAGTGACATAGCCAGTAGTTGCCCTTAGAACAAGGAAGTCCAAGAATGCATGCAATACACTAATGCAGCGAGGCACGATTACCCGTGGTTGAGACATAGAGATAGCGGAGGAATAAGATGCGAAGTAAACGAAGCGTGCGATCCCTCTCTGACCAGTCACGGCAACTAATGGAAGCAGGAAACTCGGCGAGGCTACAAAGTTTGAGCAGTCCGTGCTCACGTCTGCACACAAGATCACTGTAGCAAATCACGGGATAGGAAGAGCAAATTCGAAGCACGACCTACCACGAAAATCTCAAGGAGAACCAGCTTGCAGGAGACAAGCAGCGTCCGAAAGAGACGGAGGCAGCTTCGTGCAAGCAGAAAAACAGCTGCACTCCACAACCGTCAGAGATCGACCGGAAGGCATTGCATGTAAAAAATTATGGCTTTACACTCAGTATTTTCAATTGCATCTAAACAAGCAAAAACAGAAAATCTCATTTTGACCAAAACTATTATCTGAGTTCCATTGAATTGAAATGCGTTTTTCTTCGATCGTGTCTGACATGAAGAGGATCCACGTAGAACTAGTCAGACGGGCATATTCGTAGTAGGCATAAGGTGTACATCATTCTGTGAAGGTCTCGTTCCTTGCAGAAACTCGTTCTGGCTGCCGGACTAGCAGTATTATTTTCAATGTCCATGTCTGCTCTTGTCCTTTATTACTATAGATCCCTGAATCCTAGCTGACATTCGGTGAAAGTTTTCGCATTATTCTTGAAATGAATTGAATATGTTGCAGGTTCATTTGCTTGCCATGTTGTTATTGTGACAGTACTTCATGAACATTTTATTCGTTCAACAGTCGGCCCTAGAATTTAAAGGTCATGATCTTAATCATCAGTTTCATGACATTTCTATTCATACTGAAAACATAAATTTTCTAAAACGGAACTACAAAGAAATGTCATGGCTGTTTTGTTGTCTATAATTGATACTAGTATTTACTTTTCCTTGGTTGCTTGATGCAATATCTTTTTTGTGATACGGTACATTCGACTCTCACTTAGGAAACAGAAATTTTCTACGTGCTGGCTTTTTCTAAGTCGCATAAACTTTCTTCAAAACAAACCACACAGAAACAAGACTGATAACCGTTTCCATGCTGCATCCTATAAAGAACTAAGAGATTTCGATGATTTCATTTTGATGACGTTTACGTTTGCCTTGATTGAAACTCAACTACGCAGGTGCGCTTAACGTTTTTTATTCACAAAGGTAGGATGTCGATTTGTATAGGGATGTCAAAGCACGAGTAAAAAGTCAAATAAAGGAAAACGAATTTTCTATCAACAATAGAGTGGAATCATCGTAGTATTTTCGTTTTAGTTTGCTTACCAAATTATTTAGGTGGGGTTTAACTGTTCAAATATGAACCAAATCATTGCTGACTGTGGTTTGAAATTTCGTTTATTTATTTAAATAATCATTTATTATTAGTCGATGGATATTTATCCATGAAATCATATGTCATGAATAAATTCAAAATTATATTAAATGATTATCGTGAAAATGAGCACTAGAAATGAGTACTCGAATAAGTAATGAACCTGAATACTAACTATGACTAAAAGATGAATCCTAAAATCTGGTATTCTTTGAATTCGAAAAATATCAGTGCTCATTTTAGAGCTGTTTGGGTTCGAAAGTGCAGCGGTTGATTTGTGTTCATTTTCGTAATCAATCAGTGAGTTGCATCAAGATTGACCGGATTATTTTTCTATATGGCAAGGACTAGTCAAGTGGAAGGACATGCAGTGCTCATGTTCTGACTTCGGTAAGGAGGCCATTGATCTTATCCTTCATTTTATGTTGCGGCTTCTATTAATACGCATTATTTGTACTGAAATCACTATTTGGCACAGCAGAGCACATGACCGACGAACTGATTGCCTTATTCACCGCATATCTTTGATGAAATAATTAAACAATAGCAATGTGCTCTAGTGAATGAAGATTTACTAAGTAATGCAAGTAGCTGTAGTAAACGTTTGCTGCATGCAACTTACTCAACAGACCCGTCCCCCGCTGATTTCTGGTTGTTTCCGAAGGTAAAGAAACAGCTGAAGGGCCATCGATTCCAGACTCGAGAGATTATCATGCACAATGTGAGAGATCAACTGCTGGCCATCCCAGAAGAAGGATTTCGGGGGTGTTTTGAAAATTGGAAGGTTCGGTGGTCAAAGTGTGTTGACTCTGATGGGGCTTATTTTGAAGGACTTTGATGCTGTTTACTGTATACGTGTATTTTCGGCGTTAAATTGTTATGAATGAAATATATAGCGAGTTCAAAATTAAGAAATAACTTTTATTTTCTTCTATAGTCGAAAAGAGGAAGGTCGGATACTTTTTAGACAGACCTCGTATTCAAACAACGAATTAAGCAATTAATTGAAGAAACTGTCAAGAAACTGAGTTAACTGAATTTTACTTAATTATTTCCGACTCTAACCGACCTTTTGAAAGAACTCTGTATACCGAGTTTTACTTAACATAGTTTACCGACTTTTCATGAATGCAGCAGAGACGCCAGCCGCAGTCCGCGCTCCGACCGGCCAGTCAGTTTTCAATAAACCGGCCACCGACCAACCGGTTTTGCACACACCGGCCCGACCCCTTTTTGGCGGCCGGTTCTAACCCTGGTATACGGAATCTATTGGTACAAAACATGCAAGTAGCCTGTAGATAGAATAATGTTATTCTTCCAGCAATGCTTCTTGAAGTAAGTCATTCGATGTGATGGCTACCTACCGTGACTTGAGAAAGTGGAGAAAGCGCTTGAAAATGGCTGCACATGTTTTTGAAGGCAAGTACAAGCATTTGATTATGTTTCTCGAAGCATATGATCAAATAGTTAATTTAGTAAAGAGATATGATTTGTCTGTAATTAGGCGTGATTAAGCCAAGCGCAAATTAACTCGTCGTTGGCAATGGTGACAGGTGGCTTGTGCCCACTAAAAATGGCTGGTTAACTCGCATCTTTCAAACTCAAACAAAACTTTGATTTCTTCATTAGTAAGTCCAAATGCACATTCAACCCTCAGAGACCTGAGCTTTTTCACATCCTCTGAGACCTGAGGGGGGGGGCAAGTGAACCCCTTCCACATATTCCTAGTTTGCCTGGTTAAATCGATGTCAAAACATCAGGAAAGTTGAACTTAAGTAAAACAATGATGTTTGCGTGTAGGAAGTCGATATAACTAATCCTTTGAATGTCTTTCAGCCTTCTCAGTAAACATTTTCGAAAATATGGTGCTTTTATCAGTCAACCACATTTAGCACAGCATCAGTTGTGAGGCGACTTTACGATATTTTCTGTCACAATAAAGCCTCAGATAGTTGATTTTAATGAAATTGATCTAATCCATGCAGCCAAACCTTTCCATTTGTCCATTCTTTCAAATTTATCCAAAGCTATCAGAAATAGAGAAGGCCTAAAATGAATCAAAATTGCTGTACTTTTAGAACCTAAAAAACAACTGTGGAGATCTCAAACCACTCATTACTGCTGTGAAAAGTTTGTCAGCAGTCCTCCAACACAATGCACATCTACCGGCATGATGTAAACAATGACTAAATGACTTTCACTCTTTATGCACCATCGTTGACATGTCTGAAATCATTTTTCACCTAATTACAAAAATTTTGTGATGTGAATTTCTACACTCTCTGAGACCTGAGTGGGGGGGGGGGGTTCAGTGGACCCCTTAGCCCATCTACCATACTTCTACTGATTAAATTGAAATGAAATAACACATGCAGATTCACTGGTAAAAATGATGATTTTGCATGGGCATGAGCGGCTGATATATCCTCAGCGCAAAAAATGAAATAGAAAAATGGAGGCTCCGGGTTACACAGCCTCGGGTCTCTGAGGGCTAATGGATATGTTGTATCAATGTGATGCAATTCTGTTCTTTGACAATGAGCTCTACACAAGGATTTTAGCCCCGCCAGCGAACGTGTTTATTCACTTTTAATCCCAATCATTCTACTTTTATCAGATGTCCATTACAATTTTTGTATAAAACTATATTCGGATGACACATTCTTCCGTTACTATCTAGACCTGATGATTGAGTCTCCACGTATGGAAATTCAATCAGTGTGAAGACGAAAGAGTATTTTCAGCAAATACAAAAATGCCTTTTTTTAGAACCTTTCGACGTATCGCTCTCGGATCGTGATTACTTAAGAATGAATTAACAGCACAACTAGTAAAGGCACGCACTGAAACATGCAAGCTTTCAAAATCATATATTCTGAATAATGGAAGTGACAACATATTACCTGAGAGTCATAGAAAGACAACAAAGGCCTGTCGCAAGTATGTTCACTGCTCAATATCCAAGGAGAAAGACAACTATTTTGAAGATTTATTTTCCGAAAAGCGGATACCTAAAATTGGTGCACACACATACACACACTGATAGTACAGGTGAAGAGTCCCAAGTCAGTCGTGAGAAAGATTGATGATAGTAGCCATCAATATAAAACAAACAGCCATTAAAGATAAAACACAGGAACAAACAAAAAAGGAGCAAAAGAACAGGAGATCAACATATCAATTACATATGTATATTACCTTTTATCACCTTTTATATTGTTGCTGTTTACTATTATTTCTTTTTATCCAAATTTTTTTTTCATTTTTATCTTATATTTTTTTGCTTATTTATCTATCTATTTATGTGTATGTTTTTCATATTTGATTAAGTTTATTTAATGTGGTTTTGTTAAAGTTGTCATCGTTGTACAATGTTTTATTCAGTTCTTGCCTGTCAGCATTTTAGCATTCTGTTTTATCCTTCACACTGTGACAATGCCAGTGTTTTCATGTGTATTTCAGACAGTGACAATGCCAGTATCAATATCTATTCCATATCGATTCCACACCGTGACACTCTCTGTATGACTAATGTTCTACGATCTTTTGACATGCCAGCCGTTTATTCAGAATTTATGCACCTGATGAAGGCTTCGGCCGAAAATTTGTGCGATACATCTAATAAAGGTTTATTCGAGTTCCGCAATTTTGATTTCACAGTCGTGAGAAAGATTCTGAAGAAGCACCTGCACTTTTTGAATCTCCACATTTTCGCAAGTGAGCGATAACAATCCACGGAGGAATCCTGTATACTTGAATGGAGACTTAGGAGCCGGTAGGAGATATTTGAATTATCACGCAGCCGGTGTTTGAATTATTCTCCGCACGAGATGTGTCGAACTGTAGGAGAGCGCAATGCCGCTTGAGAAATCAAAGAGATACAAATATAATCAAAAGTCAAAAGAATCATAAGCCCTCCAAAAAACTAAAAACAGAAAAATAAAAAAATAAAAAGTAGCGAAAAAACGGAAATAGAAAAATGAAAAAAAGGATAAAATGTTAAATAATTCACAGTCGCATGGTCAAGGCGTAATCATTTACTCTTGAAGATGTCTGATTGATCAGACGGAGGGTGCCTCGCGAAAATTGTAGTTTTCAATGTCTTGGGTGGTACTGTCGGAAAATAAGAATAAAGATATAGCGTATGTATATCCAGTACTAAAAAATAAGTTCTATTCTGCCAACTCGATTCGCTGAGCGCACATAACTCGGATTACCGCAAATCCGAAACACGTCTCGCTCTCAATTTGATTGCTTTTGATCAAGACATCGGGGGTTTTGACTTCAAATAATTTAATCCTTGTTAGGCCATATAAAGCTGATGACTAACAACGCAACGAGTTTAATCACACGATAACTTCGAGCAAGTTGATACATTTAGCCATTATTTCGGTTGAAGTTTGTGATTACATAATTGTAGAAAGCATAACAAATTCTTAATTTCATGTAATACTACTTCACAATTCAGTTATAATTTCGTCAAATTTTCATGATTTCTGGCTGATTAATAAAGCAATGTGCATGTACTTAATTAAGCCTATATATCGAAGCATTTTCACAAGGAACGAATGACTCAAAATGGCGCAAGCTATATGCACTCTATACAGTATATCAGGGATGCTCAACCTTCTACATTTTTCGGCCGCCATTTCGAAGGCCGAAAGAATCACTGCCGCACTTAATATGTGTGCAAACAACTAGGCCAATAGCTTATATTCCACCACTCAAATTAGCTTTCCTTGATGAATGACGCAGTGAAAATCGCATAAAGGCCTGCTTCCTAAAAGAATGGGTTTGCAATCTAACCCATATACCACCGACGGTCATTTTTGATCGGAAAATATTTTAAGCTTAAGACACTTGAAAAGTTGAAAGCATGTTTTTGTAAAGGCAACCGAAGGAGAAAGCACTTTACTAAGCTATTGCAATAATTCATAAAGGAATCGTATGAGAAAAAAATAAATAAAGGCCATACAAAATTCATTTATTCATTCATCATAGGGCCGGTGATGTAGCAGGCATCTTTATTCAGGCCATGGACTTGAAGCTTGCGCGCGCGAACAATTCGAGCAAACTACAATTGTCCCTTTTGTTTCTTTTAGCTGATGACTTTAGCCATGAATGCACATGAATGTAACTTCCCTAAAATATTCCATTCATGAGTTATCGAACTGCTTGAACGCCTTCATCGCTCCTGCGGGCGCGCATTCTTCCAAGCAGCATGGGCATAAAGGTGTTCGACAGTTACAAGGTGACTAATATGCTATTATAGCGACGATTGTTTTTCGATTGCCTTGAACTCCAGAAATATTTGCAATATGCATGTACAATATTCTTTTTCATTTCGGCCTATATCTCATTGTCACGGCCGCACTTTGCCTCTTCTACGGCCGCAGGTTGCGCACCCCTGCAGTATATGATATTACTACAGCATATTCCTCAATGGTAGCAGGTTTTTCGAATGTTAGTTAGTCTCAGCAGTTTTAGAGTAAACATTGAGAAGCTTTAACTGTTTTGAAAAATTTCGCAAGTCTTTCATGTTTTGGATACGACATTATTCCAAAACCGCAGAATGATTTAAATTCTAACACACTGAAGGAAGATAGAAATGCTTCTTTACGAGCAGATTCAGGCACACATTGAACATGGTATGCATACAACATGTATAGTCAAGCTTTTTATTCTACTTTCTTACATATATGTATTTCCAGGTCGAGATGGTTCCAGATTGGTCAAGGAAATTGTGTCGATCGCTCAGGGAGTGAGGAATCCTGATCGAACAAGCGTCAAACACACGTAGCGGCATTGCAGATTTTTTCTGGAAAAGGTGACGAGCAAGTCCTCTCGATTGTTGAATATCTCGAAATGAAAAGTGACGGTTCTCCTTCACGAGTTTTCAATGAGTGCCTTTTTTTGTCGGCAGACACATGTTGTCTATCGTTCGAACAGATTAGAAGCTTCTAAGAATCGTTGCCACACAGTTCTCATCATGCACAGTTGGAAACCTCATCATGCATATCGCCCAAAATATAGTGTTTCGGCATAAAATTTGAACAAAACCCTAGATCAAAGTTTCAAAATGACAGTCTACAATGGTTCGTTGTTAAATGTCTATGATAATCAGCGATACTCACGTGATATAACAATCGGAAATGAATGCTACAGATTGTTTCATAAAAAATGGATCACCCTTAAACATCGCCTTAACTTCAACTTTGTCTAACTCCGCCAAACTTGAACGAATTTCTCTGAAATTTGGAAGATATGTCAGTTGTGCTTACTAATATCATTGTTGGAAATTTCAAGCATGAATATTGAGTTGTTTTCCTGTTATAGATAAAAAAAAGTAGTAGATAATTTGATCTTCATTTAGCAATGTTACACAAAATCATACCTCACTCTTATAAAATTACATTTGTTTCCTTTGTTATGTAATATGTTGTTCTACAAGCCAAAAGCTATCAAGCAAAACAAAAATAAAGAAAATCGGTCAATCAGAGCCAGTATAGCACCATTATTCATCAACAATAATGTAACTGCTACATGTGATTAACTGGACTTCATGTTCCATAGCTTCCTGACTTCGTTGCGGTGGTGTTGGCAGCACTCCTGATTGCTTTCAGCTAGAAATCTATCTCTTACCGGTTGAAAACAATACAAAACACAAATGAACAATAACGAGATCGCATTCACAAAAGGCAAAGTGTCAGCTTTGCCAGAACTAGGGTTTTCTTTGCGAGCTACAAGCAAGCGACTAAATGTCCCTTACACAAATGTGCATCGATGGCATAATGATGATTTTCGACTCTGTCGTAAAGAGGGCCCTGGCCGTCCACGCAAAACATCCAAACGTAGAGACCGCGTAATTTTGAGATCTGTTAAAGTTGATCCAAGTCTCTCGTTGACTGAGATGGCTGCACTAGACTCGTCTATTTCTAAGTCCACTATTCGTAGAAGACTTATTGAGTCGAATTTCAAGAGCTGTAAGAGGCCCTTTCAGATCGAATTATCAGATCAGCATGCAAAAAGACGTCTCAGATGGGCAATGAGTCATTGTCACTGGCGAAATCAATGGGATCGGGTTGTCTGGTCTGATGAGGCATCAGTCCGTCTGAAGGATAGTGATGGTCGATTGAGATTATGGAGAAAATCTGATCAGGAAATTCCGAGACATTTACATCGACCCCGGGTACAAGGTGGTGCGACTCTACTGATTTGGGCTGGCATTTGGACCAATGGCCGCTCTGAACTTCACATACAGCAAGGAACCATGAATTTTGAACACTATGTGAATGTTTTACGAATGAACATTGGCCAAATGACAGATCAACTTGGTGATCCATCGACTTGGTTATTTATGGATGATAATGCTACGTGTCACAGGAGTAGTAGAGTCAACTTATGCAAGTCTCAATTAGGGCTTAGGACATTATCTTGGCCAGCTCGTTCTCCTGATCTGAATCCCATAGAAAATGTATGGAGTATTCTAAAACGTAGCGTTCGTCGTTCACTGCTACCTACAGATGGCGTATCACAACTTGCGTCACTGTTAAAAAGAGAGTGGAGAAAGTTAGATCAGTCAAAAATCAACGAAATCATCGAATCAATGCCTAGACGAATTGGTAATGTCATTGACAATAAGGGTAGGGCCACAAAATATTAGTTTCTTAAGAACCGCTACTGTATCATAGCTTATCAGATTATATAAGGACATTTAAATATATTAGGGACATGAAATAACATGAAAAATGCTTTCTGTATCATACTTATGTTTTATTTAGTCAAATTTTAGGATGATCCACTTTTTATGAAACGGACTGGTATGATTGAAGCTTCAAGCTTGGACGTAGGTCAGATAAACTTTGGTGCGCGACTTTATGGCCACCTTGTATAATGCCTATGAAATGGCACAATCTGCTGACATAATACCATAGCAATCGAACAATGAGCAGCCATTCAACATTAAACTCGGCAAATTGTGCGAAGCTTCAGTGACTGTTATCAACTGGATCACACACCAAAGAGACGCACTGACGCAGTCGATGTCAAGTTCCACAGAGAAGTATGTGAACGTTTTTTTGTGCGTCTGCTAAATTTTTTAATAATGATCAGAAGGATCAACATTATCGAGAAAATCTGTGCGCAATGATCTGAATTCTTCGAATCTGAAGGAATCGTGGCGATCGGAGCATTTTGAAGGTATTCACTGCAATCCGCAAGCGGCGCACGACAATTTTTCATATCTCTGTAAGGTATTAAAAATTTCTTTTTGTCCAGTTATTAAGTTCCTGGATGTGTCATCTGTTTGAATCAGTTTGCACTTATAGCAAAGTGATGCACTTAAACAATCTAATTCTGTGCTTCACTTAGTAAATATTCACGATTATTCTAATTTCTCTTTTAAAAACCATTTTGATGAAATAACTTACTATAGATTGCCTTGCGGAATCTACAACTGTTGTATGTTTTAGTAATTTTCTTCTTCTAAAGACATAGCAATCGGCGCCTAGTCGAGCAGCTGAAATTACCATCTACAAACAACTGTTGTCCATTCTAGTCAAAAATGTATGAATGTTTATACCTGGGAGAATTACAGTGTGCAGCATTCTTTAATCACTAGAATCACTAGAACGACCTCAGGAAGAAGTGCACTTTTCCCTTCTTTTTCCTTGCAAGACCGTTTTTGTCTTGAGAATCATTTTTTAAAATTTCTTTAATCACTTGAGGCAATAGCAGCTGTGTTGACATTTCAGAGACGATTGCTGAAGAATTTTCAATGCAAGAGCTGTTGCCAAAATTCGTGGAATTATAGGATTATCCTGTGAAGAAAGGGATTATGTGTGAGCACATTAGTTAAATCAAAATATATATGGCTGACTGATTCACACTGACAATTGAAAAGTTCATCTCAGCACAAATTTTATCTTTTGAAATCGACCTTAAAGACAACGTGATCAGGCTAATGCTAATGAACTATTTTATGAGCCACTCAACCAATGCACTCATTTGGCAATTATTTATACCAGCATATCAAACAGTTTTAATATAATTTACTTTTCCACTGTTATTTAATCGTCTTAGTTTATTGACTGCTTGCAGATATGAAGCAGCAGACATTTTAGAGAACTTTATAGAAGGTTAGTTTACGATTGAACCAATATATACTTGTGTTTATATACATGTCCGGCATATCCATGATATTATTTTTCCAAAGCTGGTGCTGACGATTTAAGACCATGGCATTTTATTAAATATCATCTTAGTATAACCAAGGCTAGAGAAACAAAGGTAGCTAGCTCTTAGTCGTACACTTGTTTGCTGCTTAGTTGTTAGAAATCTCCTAGTTGCTCTGTATCAACCTATGGAGTATCATTGGTGCCAGAAAGTGATTCGGATAACCTACTGATGGACTTCGGCATCCTGTGCGTAATAATCTTCAGCGTCATTAACTGTAGTTCGTTAGCCATCGTTTGGAGAATCTTTTGCATCATGTTGCACTTCAACATCCCTTGGCGGTGGTGCCATGCCTTTCTAAAATAGTATATTTACAAGCACAAAATAGAAATTGTGTGCATGTCAGTTTTCAATTGAAAATGATGGCATTCATAAATGCATGTTGTAGTCGAACTACACTGATGTTTACAAAACCAAAATCGGCCAACAGATTTAACCCTCATGATTGTGCAACTTGGATGCACGCAACAGACGGTAAAAAAATATTCATGGTTTTAGAATTCTTAACACCTCAAATTAGGCAATGACAGAGCGCGCAATCTAAATGAGTACTTGAACAGTCTTGTCAAAGCTATTTTTAACTTGTGTCTACTCGTGTCAATACCACTGACATAAAACTGTCTTATTGATCCGGTTAAGAATAATATGCACTGTAATAATTTCACGTGAACATGCGAATCAATTTCCCTCACTGATATTATTGAGTTTCGCTTGAGTTCTTCCTTAAAAACAAGCATATTCACTTACTTTTCTTGGTTGAGCACTCGCCATGCGAGCAACTGACATCAGCATGTTCATGCTTTGTCATGCTGCAACATACAGATAACTAAAGAAGGAAATTCAATAATTAATTGGAGCAATGTAATGGTGCCATATTGGGTAATAAGCTTTTGCATTCAATTTGAATTTGTTACATATTTATGTAATAAAGCTGTATAATTTAATTTTAACAATTGATGATAATATTGCTCCCTTTTGCTTTACTAAAAAATGCAATGCTAATTGCCACAAGAATATATAGGTATCTGTATATTGCTATACTGTGATATGAATGCATCATAACAACATGATTCTTATAACTAGGAGCAAGGGTTATGATTTCACAGTATAGTTCATATGCAATGTAAAATGCTACACACACTCGCATTACATTACGACACTGCTCAAAGATTTGGATTTCAATGCGGAGAATGTATTTTCAGTCTTTTCACTACAAAACCTTCCATACAATCGCACTTACTTGGCGTTCCACAGTGCCTATTTCACGGAATCATAACGAATCACTAGTTCAACCGTGAAACAATTAATGCAGATGGACGGGATGGCAAATGAAAAGCTGTTACTTCAAAATCAGTTACAATCAACTTTAGAGCTTGTTGTGCATGCAAAAATGTTGCGCTGCTGATGTGGAAAAGCAAGAACAATTTCTGTCAAGAAATTGTATAAGCTCAGATTATCAAGACAGAAAAATGTTATTATCCTGGAAGAAATAATTCACTGATTTCAGCGGCGAGAATCCATGAGACACATTATCGAAACCATTAAATGAAAAGTTACTTGTGATATTCAATGCAACTGTTCTTTCATGCAATTCTTACTGAGGCTGTGCCAAGTATCTGGGAATTTTTCTGGAAGAAAGTATCTTGACATTCCTCAAAAGAAGTTGACATCAGTCTCTGGAGAATATCTTCAGCAATTATCGCATTTTAGAGCTGTCACTTTTTTTCATGCGACGCCGTATGAATATTTAAGATTGATATATACCCAGAATTTTCCTTTTCGCTTCATAAAATTCCGTTTTGCAATTCTTCTTTCATCTAAATCTTAGTTTTCAAACCAGAATTTTCCCTATCATGGCACATACGTCAGCCAAGAAAGCTCCAGGCCTCAGATATCTCTCGTTGCACTCAAGACTTTTGTCAGAGAATCATAATAGAGTGTCGGATGAGGAGGTTAAAACTCTTTGAGGAAATTGTTGATTTTCTAATTTTCTTTGATCATTTCAATCAAAGACACTCTCGAATCTTCAGCCTAAGGTAAAATGTGACTCAAACCACCTTAGGACAGAAACAAATGAAATGTAATTTGAGACAGAGGTGCACTTGTTTCGGCTAATTTCTACCATATCACGTGTGACATTTGAGTTTTCAAAATAGTGGTTTAGCTTAATACTTCTATTGCAATTATCTCAGTGCCGACAGAGATTCAATCTGTTGACAATATTTCACCACATCGCATCTCCTTTGGCATAAACTTTCACTTTTGTTGAAAGTTGAAGATGAAAAGTCGTCTGAGGAAATTTGATCTGCAAACAATGGTGACGGTTGGTAATTGTAAATTCTATCTGAGTTCTGATATTGTGGTAATTGATTAGCACGATAATTTGAACATCAAAGTCACTGATGTATTCATGTTTGCTAGTCAGATCTTGAAAAATGGAAATAAGTGATTTTCGTGAATGTTGTGGATGAATGTATACGTTCTTTGCTATTCTTTCACTACTCGCCCACCATAGACGAATCAAGTCGTCCAATTAGACGTTTAGAATTACATGAATCTGTCGGTTTTAGCCACTTGAGCCGTATCGTGCCGATCAGAGCAGACCTTCAAACGTCAATGTTCATATGACGATTATGACTGCATGGCGAGAGTAAAAAACACGCGCTGTCCATGAGTAAAACTGCACCAATGAGAAATATCAACTCATTCGATCGCTGACACATACGGCGTGTGAAGCATCTTCATTGTGCTATCTGCATTTGAGATTTGCAGAATGCCGACTGTTTAATATATCAAACCAGCGCAGCAGTAAGTAGGCGAAAAAATATGAAAACTGTAATTTGCCATAGTTACCTCTTCTACTGTTGTACATTTTTGTATCTCATTAAATCACCCTGGAGGTAGCAGCAGTGCGCTTTATTGAGAATGATGATATGATCTCACAACATTATGAAACATACAGACTTAACTTGAGATATTTACGCATGGACGTGATCGAGTCGCACTGCAATTTGATTGTAACAAAAAAAAAATCATAAATGCAACAACACAAATGCTTTTTTGAAAAATTTCTTTCTTTGTTAAGATCACTTTCATGATTGGAATCAAAATAGGCTCTCCCTGCTTTTTTTAGACACTTTATTGAAATTAAAATTAAAATATGAGCGTTAAAAACCCAACGTTTCGTCCGCCACGGACTTAGTCATGGGCAACAAAGTCCAGCCATTAATACAATGGGTTTATATGCAGCTGTATATAAACCCATTGTATTAATGGCTGGACTTTGTTGCCCATGATTAAGTCCGTGGCGGACGAAACGTTGGGTTTTTAACGCTCATATTTTAATTTTAATTTCAATAAAGTGTCTAAAAAAAAGCAGGGAGAGCCTATTTTGATTCCAATCATGAAAGTGAAAAATCACATCCCGTATGACGCCGTTAATTTGTTAAGATAACAAGCTGATAAGCAGCATACAAAATAATGAGAGAGACAGAGAGGGAGAGGGGGAAGGAGAGAGAGATTTTGACAACACTGAATTGCCATGATGATTATTGTGATTTAGAACCGTATGGTGTGTGTATATCATGTTTGACCGATCTTCGCCTTTTAATAATTAATAAGTGTGATGGGTAGTGCTGCTGATTTAAATAAAAGAGAAAATTATGAAAATCAATAGCTTGAACGTTGATATTAAATGTTGATGTGCATTATTTCATGCATTTCATACGATATAAACGAATGCCAATTCCAATTCATGCATTACGGTTCCTTCCATATATTTGCTATGCCGTAATGCCTATTACTCTTACGAATAGTAAACGCGCATGTTCACATGTTTCTCATTACTGTGTATCATCATAGTATCATTTCTAATCGTGGAATCATCCTTGTGCAACATTTCATGACTTTCTGAAGCATCCTCCGACATCATCCTTCATCCGACCTTTATGTGATTCTGTGAAACATTAGAACATTGGTGATGTTCATTCTTCATTCATGTATACTTTTCCTTATGTACAGTATTTACATATTTTGAGTAATTTCATCATAAACCCTTGAATTTTTTTGAGAGATTCTCCTTCGTCACATTATTTCTGCTCGGAGAGCTTCAAATAGTACAAACAGTAAAGGACTAACACGTGCCTCATTTCTCTTATCGCAATTACTATCGAAGATAATCATGATACATGTAATCAGAACAAAACGTTCGGATAAAAGAATCTCACGACAGAAAACCTATCTCAAATAGCAAACAGTTCAAAAAATGCGTGGAATGATTCAATGCATTTTATTTGCGCGATGCTTCCTCTGGGGTTTAGAATTTATTATTTGGCAATTATTCAGATTTTGGCAGTGCAAATATTTACAATCTTGAGAGACATCATCAAAAAAGGCTTTTGTTCGTGATTTCCAAGAATAGAGCGAATTTGTCATTTTATGTGCGTAATTGTATACCTTTGCTTTTCTATGTTCGCATGTTTGTCTTCCATTTCATGCATTGTTGGGACAACTGAAAATCTATTCATAAGTAATGTTTCTTCAGGTGGCAAATTTTTGAAGACTGTTGCGGTCTTTAGATATCATGTGACTCCTTCTTTGACTGTCGAGATGAAAATTCGTACAACATTTCATTAAAATCTTATAAATTGAAATTCGAAGCATACAACTACTAATTATGCAAGAAAGCTTTGAAATCGAACTTTTTTTTTCTAATTTTCGTTCATTAAGTTGCATGTTCCTAATCACTGTGCGCTAAACGGATTGACATCTGATGTGACGCTAAATTCATACTGTAACACAAGCACACATAATGTCCTGTAGAGAAATTTATTATCTTACTTATAGACAGGACTTTTTCATGAGTGGACAATCTAATGTGTAATCGAGACGAACACTATCCCTCATTGAATTGGTTTTACTTCGCATCTTGTTTCATTACAAAAGGTGAAGTTGTCAAGATCTAGGTCATTTGATAGCTACTGAAACATTGAGTTCCTTTTGTAAAGCTATTTCTTGTTTGACTTGTTTTCATGTTGTTCTGATCCTTTTGGTGTGTTTAATGTTGAACTGGCTGCTCATTGTTCGATTGCTATGGTATCATGTCAGCAGATTGTGCTATCTCATTAGCGCTACATGTTCCAATGTTTCCTTTCTGGTCAAACGGAAGAAGAGACAACCTGATGCAGTCCTCATTAAAGGAAATGGCTAAATATGTTGGAAATATTCAGTCAATAAATGACACAGCGTCTTGATATGAGGAGTTTTGTTACAAAGCGTGAGTAGGATAGATCGTCAGCCATCTCGAACACATGAAAAAAGGGATGCATTCTGCCATTTTCATTGATAATCAAATATCAGACGTCTCACTTCAACACGGTGCTTTTACTTTTGTGTAGCATAATGAAATGGTAACAAACTTAGAACGCCTTCAGCTGCTACTCCTCAAGGGCCGCGAAAGAGGAGTCGGCCTTTTGCTGGGATGCGGGTTTCCGGTATAGGTTGTAGAATATCCTATATATACCTATCTGAAGTTTTATGGCAATATCAATAGCCTTGACTTTGCACCCATTTATCAACCATTGAATTATTTTTTTGTAGTTTTGTCTATCACTTTTTGATGTTTTATAAACACAGATGCTTTTAGGAATAACTTTAACCACAAACTACTTTCATCAATTTATCAAAATTTCTTGCAAGGTACGTTGGATGATATGTAGAGGGGAGACTATGCCCTTGACTTAAATTTAGGAATTTCATAATTCCGACTTGGGTGTTCCGCAGCGAAATGTCAAGATTAAAGCCTCGTTTATACTTATGCTGTACAGCAAAATATGTGTTGCACAGCAAATGCTGCAAATGTTGTACGAGTTTGCTGTACAGCAAGATTAGTCATTTGCCGGAACGACATCTGCGTCAGAGTATGAACACGTGTTCGGCAATAAGATTGATCGAGTGACGCATACGCCAAATCTAGCTATACGTCATGCTGTAGAGGAAAATTTATCGGAATCTTTCTACACGGCAGTCTGTGCAGCAGTCATCATACGTTCGCGTGAATGGATGAAGAAAAGTTAATCGAACTTGTACATAATTGCAAGCATCTGTGAGACTTACACTACACAGATTACAAAGATAATATCAAATCCAATAATTCTTGGAATGCCATAGCCCAACATCTTGGAGTGGAAGTTGAAGGTGTAAAGACTCGTTGGAGATCACTGCGTGACGGATACGTTAGAGCAAAGAGAAACTTAAAGAAAAAAAGTGGTGATAAAGGTGGAACAAAAGCCAAGTGGAAATATTTCGAAAAAATGACCTTTCTTGACAAAGTATTGGAACGGAGAAAGGCAGAATCAAACCTATCAAACAAAGAATCCAAGGAAGCAGAAACAAGTAATGAATCAAACAATGGCAACGACAACATCAGGTAATATTGATATCATAATCCTATATTTTACATAAGTTTCTGTATGGTGCTATACCATTAACTTCATACTTCTAAGTAATTGAAATTTCGTAATTTTATCACTAAACATTTCAATAAACTGAAAACATATATTAGCTATTGATAATAGCTAATGGAAATAGATGCTGACAGTGCCTCTATGTGAAATTACGAGTTACTAGCAACAATAGTACATGTACAATTATCGCTTCAAAACATAAAAGTCGCAGTATTTATTGTGCTACATACGCTGTGTTCGCAAGTAAAAATTGGACACAGAATCGTGTCAGGTAGTACCCAATGACGTATTATCCAAAACTTGGGTTCATAGTAGGCCTAGTCAATCTCTAATCAATGCCATCAAAAATGAAAGCATATAAGTTCATAGGGTAAAGTAGGGTGATATGGACACTTTTCCTTTTGCGGCATCGCCTGACAAAACTATTGCAGTTAGAGCGCTAATTTTTCTTCGTGATGACAGCTTTTGGTATCTGCTAGACTAAATACGGTCGTATATCATTTTTACTTGAACTTAAATCAATTAGATAGATTTCCAATCGTTTAGAAAACAATATAAATTTTCAGCAAAAAATAACAGCTGGGGTGATAAAGTGATGACACCCTATCAATATATGCACATAATTCGGAACAGAACGAAATGAAAACCAATTTAAAGTACCTATCCGGTAATTTACGTCAATAGTAATTCATTTATAACTGTTTCCAAGCACAAATGCAACAGAAGTTGCACCTAAACACGATTCAAAACACCATAGGTCACGGACCCTAAATTTGATCCAATCATTGAATAATAATAATAGCAATAAATAATTAATTTTTTATTGAGCCACAAAGATCGATGACAAGCATGATAGTCTATGAGCGTTTACAAGACAAATTGCATGAGGGAAAAATATATCTCTAAAAGAGATTGTATCAGTGTGCGTGGTGTGTGTGTGTGAGAGAGAGAGAGAGAACGACAAATTGGATAAATACAATAACATGGAATGCATTTTCCTATTCATCATCACAACAGCAACACATCCACCAATCTGGACTCCTTCTGACCTAGTGCCGCTTTGACCTACTTCTGGACAGCTTATATTTCATGTCTTTCAACCAAAATTTACTGAACTCAGTATGGTCGATATGACTTGGATAGACCATTTTTGTGAGGTTCAAATCACTTTCTAAAAATAAAAATTGTTTGAGACAGTTACATGAAGTTCTTCATGCATTTATTGGCCTCTGGAAATGTGATCAAAAAGTGTCCATATCACCCCCACTTTACCCTATGGGCTACGACGATTCATCTATTTAAGCTTGGGCCTGTATCGGTACACCCAATACAAGTTCTGTCCAACCCTATGCTAGAGGAATGAGAAAGACACATTTCGATCTAATTTAGAAAATGCTGCAATATAAACCGTGAGACAATATCATAAGATGCTCTCGACGAAATGGACCTATACATGTAGATTCTAAAATGGCTCGTTTTTATAATCTCATATACGGAACATGAAGATTATTCAATTTATGAGGAGTTTTTGTTTTTCAGGAACGACACTCGTGATGAAGCTGACAGTGAAGGCATTGAATCTACTCAGGATGAATATTTATCGAATAATCCGTCTAATCCGAATAACATCAGCAGTGCACTCAATCGGACGCCTGAAGATTCTCCATCGTGCTGATATAATACCAAATGCATTTTCTGCAATTCTTCTGGCTCTGCTGAGTCGGTAATTGAAAACTTGCTTTTCATCAGTCAGGTTTTTGCCAGTGAAGGGTTTCATGAAATATGGTCGTAATGGAAATGCGTCATCACCAATGAATACATGTGGGACTTTCTGGTCGGCTCCAGGAAGAAAATTTGGGGACGGAAGATGTATACTTTCCTTATGCAATGCTTCAGCAACATCCCAATCACTCCAAACTCCGGCGTCACTTTCTCTCCCACTTCTGCCAATGTTCACGAAACGAAAGAGATATTTGGCATCGACTATGGCCATCAGTACAACTGAGAAGCTGTTCTTGTAGTTGTAGAAATTGCTACCGGAGTTTGCAGGTGCTGTGATAACAATGTGCTTCCCATCACATGCTCCGATGCAGCAAGGAAAATTCCAATAAGCCCAAAACTCTTTAGCGATTTCTTTGAAATCATCCTCAGAAGGAGGTGAAAGATATTGTTCTTGAAGAGCACCTCTGATCGCTTCGATCGTTTCGCGAAAGATTTTGTTGACTGTTGATTTGCCCATTCGGAAACTATGAGCGACACTTTGTTGAGAATTTCCTGTTGCTAGTAAACGCAGGGTGACTGCCAGTCTTATTCGAGGAGAAATTGGGTAGCGATGGGTGGGTTCGTGATATATAAATCTTTCCACTTTCTCGAGAAGATTGTCGAAACTTTCCTTGGACATTCTTAAGTAACTAAAGTGCGTTTCTGTATCCATTTCCCGCATCTCGTCGATCAGACAACATTCACTTCTTATGTTGCGAGGAATATTCAATGGTCGAACATACCAACGTCGTTGTCGTGACTTTCTTTTATGGTGATGAAAGTAAAGAAGCACAAGTGGATCCATTTTGTAGTCAAAGTGAGACCTTTGCTGTGTATTCCTTTCTTAAGTATGAACGCTCGCACAACACAACCAATCAGACAAAGAAAAAGTTGTTGTAATACAACTGCTGTACAGCAATGTCGTACAGCAATTTAATACGTTTTGCTGTGCAGCATCTACATCAATACAGCAAAGTCTGATTTTGCTGTACTTGCTGTACAGCATAAGTATAAACGAGGCTTAATGTTGCAAACTCCTCACAGCGTGGCTTCGCAACGGTTTTGATTAAACTCAACTTCGTATAAAATCATTCATTTGTCATTCACCTTTTCCAAAAAATGATAAACTTGTTGATGTGGTTTGTTTATTCAAATGGTGAATGTCTGTCGCAGGTTTTCAATTTACATGTATATTCCTCCCATATAAAATTCAGACTTATCTCTGCGGTGTTATGTAATAGGATTATAGAATGTTATTTTAGGTCAATTGGGTGAACATTTGGTGGCATTTGCATGATGACATTATTAGATAGTTCATGTCCAACGCGTTGCCGCTGTGGGGACACAGATTATCTTGCAAGCGATCAAACGTTGCATGAATTGTCCTTAACAGTGACAAGTTCAAGAAAAGTATCAAAAAAGGAAGACCACCTGGTGTATTTTCTCCTGTTTAACATTTAAACTGACAATGTTTCATTTGCGGGAAACAGTGGTAGAAGAATGAAAAAAATGAATGTTTAAGTTATTGCCAAAACGATTCATCGTTGTGACATTTCAATTCCTTTTATAAATCCAGAACCGAGAGGTATCTAGCACCACATTTTTTGAAATCAGAGAAATGTTGCAATATCGGTCGACGAGAAAGTAACAGGAAAGTTGTTAACGATGAAATCTCGTCAATCTTGAATGAATCTTATCTAGACACAGCTAAGATGCATTTGATTAAAGTGTATTTCATTTATAAACACATATGCACTTTTATGTGACCAATGAAGAAACACATTCGCTTGATATAGACAAAATTTGATGCCCTGAAATGCCAGCGCACAATGACAGTCTGTTAATTCTCAATAGCGGGGTTTTGCTTCCAAGCAAAAGTGACGACCATTCGATTAAATTGTTACTTCAAGTTCTATTCAAAAGGATGATTCTATCCATATAGATGAGTTGATGTATTATCTTACAAGAAGAACAGCTGAATCATAGCTAGGTCAATTATGACAAAGTGTGAAATTTGTTGCATCTTCAATAATTTCTCACCTTTTCGAATAAAACAGCATTTATAAGCTGCTGTGTACAACTATGCAGTTTGCATAGCTGAAAGAGATTAGGAGTACGAAATATTATAGATGAGTGCTGATATTATAGATGGCATCGTCATTACTGCATCAATAAATATGTCACGTAGTTTACGTCGACTGTACTACACAAATATTTTTCTGACTCACTGATTGACATTATTTGAGACTTCAAGGAATCCAAGCTTGCATACATGTATAGCGGACTTTGAACTACATGCCAGTAGGACAACTAGGATTAATAAGATCGCAAATGCATCCCAAATCCCAATTGCGTGTTTCACAAACGATGAAACATGGTCAAGGTAGTTTCCAGAAAGAATCTCCATTTATGTTTCCAAGCTTGTATTTTCAAATGAGTAGGCCTACATGCAATCCTGTGGGTGATGATTCCACATAGAGAGACCTAATTATCCCGAATTTAATTTTGAGAGTAAATGCACCGTACAGCGCTAACAGTCTAAAATACACTAAGTTAAAGATCTTAGCAATCTTCGAGATGTACATAGCTCAAAATCATCTAAATGCATTTGAATACCTGCATGATCTGATCATCTAACTTGTGCGAAACGCACAGTGCGATTAATGGCTCCACTTAACAATTGGTCTTCAGGCAGTAGGCATCAGGCGATACCAAACCAAATACATCTAAGTCGCGTTGTCATGCACAGTGTCCCCAAACAAGGTTGAACCCTCAAAAAATTGTACACAACTTTTGTCAACGGTTTTAGGGACAGTTTTGCATCCTGTTTAAAGTTATGTAATTTTTAAAATATTCTATTGATGGCTTTTCGAGAAAAATCGATTGGTAGAGGTGAAATAAACGCTAATTTACACATCTGTCACTGTATAAATCAAATTCCATCTTTTCTAAGGTTATTGGAAACATTTTATATTAATTTTGCAAAAAAGTAAGCTATCACTGAGGTTTATAGTTTGAAATTCAAATTCAACTTCCATATATGGAAAGTAAATTTTCATACTTTATAAGTATGAACTCACAAGTATATACTCATAAGTATATTTTCATACTTTGTAAGTTAAATGAAACCGGTTGTTCTTAACCATTTATGCATGAAAAATAAAATCAATCATATAGGCACAAAATTTGAAACTTATATCCAACTTCCATATACGGAAAGTACAATTATCAATTGATTATCAGCTGTCATTTCTCAAATCTTCACCGCGGTTAATGAATCAAATTTTCAGCGCAGATATAATTGCATATAGGCTCAATGAGTAACGATCTAAAACGACTAATTATTTGGAAAACATGAACAAGTTGTATTGATAGGCATTTTTAAAAAGAAAGATACGGTTTACTTTGTTGAATGTTATTACAGATTCTGACTATTGTATGCCACAATTGCTTTTAAAAGATTATCCCCGAAATATGGATGAGCATTTGCTACCTTGTAATTTTGCCATTTTTCCGAAAAGTCATGGTGCACGCTTTCAGATGCTTGTTCGCTGACTGGACCCAAAGAGCAATTCATTTGAAGGCAATACTTCTTCACATGATACATGACTGCATGTATTTTTGGGGTAATGGTGACATCCGACGACAGAATGTTTCTCTTGAAAACATCAATCTTAGTCTCAAAAGTTTGATCAAGCTTTTCACCGACTGGACGACTGCTCAAAATGATTCAAAACATTCACAAATTGGCAAACAATTCAGCGGGCAAATCGATCGTAATATGTCGATATTTCGAAGAAGTTGTCTACATGAGTTCCCATGGAACGTACCCCCATGAATAGCAAGACGTTGAACATTATATTGTTTGAGCCAGAAGTCAGCATCAGGCCATCGACGTTGGAGTTCATTGAAGAGAGTGTTGGTGACACCGATGAAGAGATGCAATTCGGGGGGAAGGATCACTTTCAAAATCGGCACTGTGTCTTGAACATTTGAGAAAACAGGCAGATGTACGACATTCCCAAAACTCTTTGCTTTCAAATGCCGCTCAAGAGTTTCTGGATAGTGATCATACAGATCCCACAATTGCTCTTTCAAAGAGCCGGCTGTTCGCAACTCAGATTCATTATTCAGATCATTCTTATGAATGCCACACTACGAACAAGGATGAAGACATGCGTGTGTCATTAATCCCAACAGAATGTTGCTCATTTTCAAATCACATGTGACAGTGAAATTGCTCAAACCATTCAATTTCAAGATATACCAAAGCTTCTTTAAATTTACATAATTTTCGGGCAAGTTGGGCGCAACAGCCAAAATCAATTTCTTCTTAACACCTCGGTCATTGAACTTCTTCCCAAGCTTGTTTGAGATATTGCGCTCGTATGGATCACGACCAAATATATTTACGCATACTTTAAGGAATTCTCCTCCCGCATCTATTCCAAGTTTGATGTTTATTTCATCTTCTGGAAGTCCTCTTATATTACAAATTGTCTTAATCAAATTTTGTACATCAGTACAGAAAACAACCGCGATTTTATTGTCTCTACCATTTTCCTTCTTTGAAAAATCAATATATTCCATGGTGAAATAATGCCTCAAACGATGATTGTTCGCGGAAAGTTCATCCCTGAGACCACTCTCGATAATCAATCGATTTCCAGATGAAAAACGAATATGCTTTGCTGAAATGTTAGTTTTTCTGTCACTAAGAGACAGATCCTTTTGTATATCAATCATATTTGCCTTGCTGATACACTCATTTTCTTCAGTAAATTTGATGGGATTCAATGACACTGTCATGGGTTTCCCACCCCTGTACGACGTCAAAAGAAATTCAGTCCCGGATGTTTGCTTTTTCACATGTAAAAGGTTTGATGCTTGTTTATCAAGAACATTGTCACATCCAGTGTTTTCTGTCAAATGTAGCACATTGTCACAAATGTTGGCATATGAGCAAACGTGAGACTTTCATTTAGAAATTCCTGACAAGCACCTAGAGCATATTTTGATAACTGCAGGTTTTTTTGCACTATCAGAATCCCCAGAAGCCGGTCTACCTGCACGTTTCGCTGTTAATCGTGATTTTAGTTCATTTGTTCTAGCTGTCTCACATACGTAGCAGTCACAGATTCCACCTTGGGATCGCGTTTGTGTACACGGAGATTTCAAAGTAGAATGGTCGAATAGTTCAATCTTTCTTACAAAAATTCCTCTTTTGTATTCGTTAAGCGTCAACAAACATGTACCACAAATAACTCGAGGTAAACGATGGTCAGAATAAAAATCAAGTCCATCTATGAAATGCTCCTGAATAGCTTGATGGTGTTCCTCCGTAAGTTTCCTAACAGTCGATGACTTTTTGAAGCACAAAATACAGACAACGTCTCGAGGTTCATCATGCGATCTTGCGTGATCCGGCATTGCAACAAAATGAATACGCAACAAAATGAGACGCACATGCAATGGTCATATTTCAAATCATGCATACGTCACAAAAGAGAACGAGTATTCAAAAATTCCATAGATATTGATAGAGTGTTAACAGGATACAGACGAGAAGCCGTTGAAAGAAAATGCTGAATCGAACACAATTTGCTTGATAAATCTTTTACGAATAATATTCATTAACCATGGTGAAGATTTGAGAAAGGACATTTGACAACAACTAATAATGGTGCGATGCTGACTGAATGACAGCTGATAATCAATTGATAATTGTACTTTCCGTATATGGAAGTTGGATATAAGTTTCAAATTTTATGCCTCTGTGATTGATTTTATTTTTCATGCATATATGGTTAAGAACAACAGGTTTCATTTAACTTACAAAGTATGAAAATATGCTGATACAATGTCAGGTATATGAAATAATGTTTATTTCATATTTACTTTCCATATATGGAAGTTGAATTTGAATTTCAAACTATAAACCTCAGTGATAGCTTACTTTTTTGCAAAATTAATATAAAATGGTTCCAATAGCCTTAGAAAGGATGGAATTTGATTTATACAGTGACAGATGTGTAAATTAGCGTTTATTTCACCTCTACCTTCCATATATGGAAGTTGAATTTCGAAAAATCGATTTTTCTCGAAAAGCCATCAATAGAATATTTTAAAAATTACATAACTTTAAACAGGATGCAAAACTGTCCCTAAAACCGTTGACAAAAGTTGTGTACAATTTTTTGAGGGTTCAACCTTGTTCGGGGACACCGTGCATGACAACCCGTAACCACAGTGGAGCATTGTTTTCTGTACATGTCCGTTAAATAGTCCGGTGGCTAGAACGAGTTTCTGCACGGAACGAGGCCGAGAATCAGACTTTCACAGACTTTCACGTATGTTGATCCAGTGGACGCAGATTTCATTTTTTGGCTAAATGAGATTGTCTATGTTTTTTTCTCATTAAGCAAAGAGTGCTATGCCCAGAATCATAATTTTTGACATGGAATGTCTTCATGCCATTTCCTATGATGTGCATGTGTCATTATGATATTTCTGATCGGGAATGTATACGAGAAAGTGGGTAAATGTGAATGAAATTGCTCAAAATGCTTGTGTTTGCCGACATTTTGAGGCTTGCCAAGTCTTAATGCGTTTAGCTTCATAGACAGGGGTACATAAACATGATAGGAAATGACCTGAAGACATTCCATGTCAAAAATTGTTACTCTAGATTCATTACTTTTTGCTTAATCACAGAAAACATAGAAAGTTTCATTTTAACCAAAAACTACAATCTATGTCCCACTGCATTAACACGTGATCTTCGTTGATCGTGTCTGACAAGAAGAGGAAGTAACTAGAACTCTGCAGACGCGCAGATTGGTAAGGCTTGCGGTGTACAGTGTGCACCATTATGTGAAAGTCCCATTTCGGTCTCGATCCCTGCAAAAACTCGGTCTGGCTGCCGGACTATATGGACCGCAAAGGCTGGGATCCTTGCAACTTCAAAATCTTGCCAATCCTATATAAAAATATTGAAACTGGACATGATTTCTTTATTACAAATTCACAATCGCTTTCTTTCCCACAATAATCTGCAAAGTCTGCAAGTAACCTCTCATGACTTACTGCATATATTTATTTGATATTTGTTCTTTTTTCATCATTCCCTCACATGATCAACCTTGAGAAACGTAGCCAAATCGAGGCGTTTTAAGCACTGGAATCGCACACGGCTCACACATTGTCACTTCTCAAATTTGGCATACTTCTTCATCAAAGGTTTGTTTTACTCGCCAGCTGGAAGCACTTGTCGCAGCACTTTTATGGTGTCGCTTAGTGATTGGACATGGCTGTTCATAATCTCAAGCTATCGCTTTTTTGAGTATTCTCTTACTTTGAAGAGAATTACCGCCGTCTGTCTGTATTTCCTTATCACTTCCAGTTTTAGTGTGGAGGCGGTAAGTGGGAGGGAACTGACAGCGATATCTTTAAGGACTCTGGCACTCTAGCCAAGGTCAAATCACGTGCTATTATGATGGATGATACAATCAACACGTTTTTCTTCAAGATTCACCTTCAAGGACATTTCGAATTGAATCACCATACAGTCATTCAAAAAACGAGTTTTGTATCTCGTTTTGAAAGCTGTAGATTGGGTGTAATTATTATTTCAATTTACAGAATTAGACAGGCCACCTCCTCTTCTGCTTGTCTATGTAGAAAGGAAGCTTCGTGACATGTAATGCTAATGAATTGGCACAATTTGCTGACACCCCTTCCAAATAACATGGCCAACAGACAATGAAGAGCTGGCCATGGACAAGAGTGATACAACGGTAGATTGCTTTGAACGAATGAGTAACGCCTCATTAATGGCATTAAGTGGTTGCAGAATGAAATCCGCCATCCACGTGCCTGCGTTGAAGCAGTACTTTCCTGGCTAATTCATGCTCTCAACAGATGGTGCGGTGGTAGTGTTGTTAGAGGGCATGCTTGCACGTACTCTAGCTCCAGCGTCGCTGGTTCAAACCTGGACACGATCAGTCCTAACAGGCCGAGTCATGTCTCGTGGTCGTTGTATCATTTGACCCTCGATAAAGTCATCAATTTCCAGGTTACTGGTCATATATACAGATATCTGCGTCCTACCACAGACAATCACATCAAAGCTGCTCATTGATTGCTATATCATAAGATAGCTATGCTTCCCGTTGAACGACAAGTCGTAGACAATAAGCGATCTCAGGAAATCGTGTGACGTTTCAGTGACTGTTTACAGCTGGATCACTCAGCAAAGAGATAGTCAAGTTTGTGAACGCTATTTCGTGCGCCTGCTATCTTTTCCGAATTTCGATAATGATTGGAAGGATAAACGTTTCGACAAACCTTCTGCAAAATGATCTGTCGAATCTGAAAGAGAGGTGGCGCCGAAACATTTTGAAGGAATTAACAGCAATCCACAAACGATGAACAACTATTTTTCTTAATTTAGTAATTCATCAAAATTTTGTTTTGCTCACTTAGTTAAAGTTACTGCATGTGTCATCGTTTTCAATTAGTTTGTACTAATAAACTGAAGCGCCTGGGCAAATTAATTTTATGTTCATATCTCATGATTTTTGTTGTCAGGTGTACATGTCTTCGGGTGACGAAAGGCAAGAACCATCGAGATGACGTGTTGACGGCACATTCTACTGACGATTAAAACATAGCTATCGAGCAACAGGCAGATATCTTCACAGAAAGTAGCATGTGTCAAGTTCCACTAGCACATGAACACATTTACAGTGAAGAATACAGAAATTTGTGTACCTTTCACTCTATTTGTTGGGAATTTCATGAAATTTTGGAAATTAGTTGAGATTTCATAAATTTCTGAGGTGAGAATTTCACGAAATTATGGGAGATGATTGGGAGGAATTCCATGAATTTACGGGAAAGTGATGAACATTTTTGAAAATTGTTATAAATTATTCAGTAAAATAAAAGAAAAAAGAACCCGTTGTATTGGTATAGACTCGTGGACCATTGTCCATGTGGTCTTTCAAATCAGCATTCATCGTCATAATGCCCAAAAATCATGCGCGAATTAAAAAATCATTTTCTTCCTCTTCTAAACCGCTTCTCTTGTCATTTGTCAGTCAAATCCTTAATCTCTTGCAGGTGCCGTTTATCGTAGACAGGACGAACGGTTAACAGCTTACACTGAGGGGATTAGCTGTCTGCTCTAGTCTAGACAATGACCCGCACGCGGCCGATGTCTTTTTATGCTTAAGAATTCAAGTTCAATATCTCAATAAGTGACACCATGAAATGAAAGAAGCTTCTTATCCATTTTTATCTTATGTCTTTTGACACAGATTCCACAAGTCCTGAAAATACACCGGAAAAGTTGATTCTGAAACTGAAATTTATTAGTTTTAACTTTCAACAAGTAGTTGGAAACTGTCAAATCATGAAAACTGTTGTTATCTCTATTTTTTACCACCTATTTTTAACTACCTGCCGCTAAAGGAAGAACTATGTTCTTTTATATTGATGCAATATTGAGATGAAGTCTAGTTACAATGTCGAGGTCCAATAGACCGAAAGGTTTCTCATGGCTGTAGCATCCGTTGAAATTTGATAATTTTATCAATATTTTATTAATTTTTAATATTTTGTTGAAATTTGATAATTTTATCAATATGTGAATAATTTATCTAATACTGACTGACATGTGAGTTCTGCGTGCAGAAAATCGCGATTTTTGTAAGCGTCACTTTACAGCACGACAGCAACTTTCTATGGCGAGAAAAGCGTTCGACGTCGATCTAGCGGAGGTCAAGCGCGAAATAGGCCAACCGTAGTTGTATTTTTTTAGGTGATATATATTCAGGGATAATATGTAGGCTTACTGCAAAGTCTGCATGTCATAGTTGCATATTTCAAATTTCCAGCGTAGTTAAGGACTGAGACACCAAAGACGTGCAGTTTTGTGCAGTTGGAAGAGGCATATCAATTTTAAACATTTATCATTCTTGCTTAAACCGGTCTAGGCACAGAATACATACCAGCAAAGTCACACGCGAACATAAGATTGGTTTGAATTAAACATTCACAGAAAACACATCCTGGAGTTAAATCGGTGTCAATTTATCATTGTCAACAATAATATTTAATATCTCAGTAAACCAAATTGAAGTGGAAGTGCAAATAGGTCGGAATATCTTTAGAATGGAGCATCTATACTTGCTGTTTCATTATAGGTGAATAGCAGCTTTTGATGGATAATTAAATTGACCAAAATGGTTGTTGCGGAGCGGGTCGGAATGGTGAGTTGGATGTTGTTTGTGAAACGCAAAATAGCAAGTTGTCCCAGGACATGAACCTTGAGGTATGTCTCACAATCAATGGGGAGACAAACAGCAAAGACTAACATGCATGTACAATAAATACCAATATACGCTGCTATCAGAAGGCTACTAAAACTCTATTGCCTGAAGAGGAGGCTGAAAAATTTTCCGAAAAACTCTATTGGATTCTCTTTGTAATGAATATCCATAGTAAGTAAAGGGAATTTTCACGAATCCGAAGACAGGCCTAGAACGATATCACTTTAATTTATTTGACTTATTTCAGTTCTGTTTCATGTTTCAAAATTTCAGGCAATGGACGCATCCTGTTTCAGCATCTCATTGGCTATCGAAATAAATGACCGTGAAATGCTTTTTCTTTATTTTCCCATTTCGTTTCTTAGGAATTGATGATTGCCAAAGTCTTCAGAGGGACGTCCCTTCAGTCTGTCTGATAAAAAGGTCAGAATTAAGAGGGGGATGGCAAGGAGAAGAGAAAAATGACAGCAAGAAAGTGACGAAAAAATGAAGAAAGAAAAGATATAGTAGTGAGTAAAGTAGTTAAGAAAGAAGTAAATGAAGACGAAGAATACCAAGAGAGAGGTTAAGAGCCCAATAAAAAAAGTTAAAGTAAGTAGAGATGAAAAGAAAGCAGAGAGAGTGAGTATAAAAGAGAAGAAAGACAAAGGGTTAAAGAGGAAGAGGAAAATGTATATATTAAGAAGAGAGAAACAGAGAAGAAAATGTGAATAGGAAATGGAAGAATTAATGAAGAAAAGAAGTAGTGATAAGAATGAAGATAGAGCCTAAAGAGTGGGGAATAGCATAAGAGTAGGAAAGTAAGAGTAAGAAGGGAAAAAAGATATAGAAAAAGATAAGAAGAATTGAACAGAAAGTAGGATAAGAAAGAGTGAAGAGAAGTAAGATGTGTAAGAGTAAGAGATGAGCCATCAAGGAAAGAAGATATAAGAGTGAAGAGCCAAAAGAAGAAAGAAAAGATTAAGAAATTGAATGAAATAAGTAAAGAAAGATGATACGAAGAGGAAGTAGAGAAGTAATGGGTTTTAAGCAGAATAAAGAAAGTGTGGAAGACGAAGTGCTAATGAAGAAAAAAAGAAATGTTAAGATAAAAAGACACAAGAAAATAATAAAGTATAACGAGCATAAAGAGTAAGAAGAAGTAAAGTAAGAAGAAGTGTAAAAAAAGAAAAGAGTAAGTAAAAAGTAGCACTTGGAAGTAAGCAGAAAAGCAAGAAAGAGAGCCAAAGGAAAGAAGTAGAAAGAAGAAGGAACACAGTTTAAGAGCTGAGAAGTATAAGAAACAAGAAAGCAGACCAGAAGAAAAAAAGAAAGAAGAAGATAAAGAAGATGTATAGGAAAAGATAGTAAGAAAGTAACGATAGAAGAGGATAAGAGCCACTTCATAGAGAAATAAAAGAAAGTAAGGTAAGAGGAAGTTTGAATAGAATTGAAGATGTCAGAAGATGTAAGCCAGAGAGTAAGGTAAAGTTAATAAAGATGTAAAAGATAGAGGCCAAAGAAGTAAGAGAGTAGAAATAACGAATAAGGTGAATAGAGAGCCAAGAGAAGTCGTGGAAGGAAGGAAGTTAAAAGAATGAAACGAGAAAGTGGAGGATTATTTAAGAAAGTGGTAAGGAAAGATGTTGAAAAGAAAGATTAAGAGTCGAAATGATAAGAAGTAGAAAAAAATAGGATGAGCAAGAAAAGTAAAGAAGCTGAAAGTAAAGAGAGAGAAAAGAGTAAGAAGAAAGAAGAGGTAAGAAATAAGAAAAGATAAGATTAAGAAAGGGGAATGTAGTGAAGATTTAGTAAGCAGCAAATTGAAGTAAAAGAAGAAAGAGAAGATTAAGATATAGAGAGATAAGAAGAAGAGAGAAAAAGAGAAGATAAAGTTATAAATGTTAAAAGAAAGGTTGAAAAGAGAGCCAGATGAGAAGAAGTTAAAGGTGGAAATGAAAGTAAGGAAGAGAAGAAAATAAGAAAGTAGGATAAGAGATTGAAGGTTAATGCTAAAGATATGTGAAAAGAAAGAAGAAAAGAAAAAATATTTAAGTTAAAGAAGGTTAAGAGAAGAATAAAGTAAGAAAGATAAGATAAAGTGGAAAGTGAAGAGAGAGAAGAAGAAAAGATTTAGAAGAGAGTAGTAGAGGAAGAAGTTAAGATGAGAAAATTGAATTGAAGCATGGAAAGAGCCACAAGAGCAGAATAAATTATAAAATAGTATATGGAAGCTAAAAGAAATAAAAAGAATAATGAGATAGAAGAGGTTTTAAAAGTAGTAAACGAAACAGAAGTTAATAGATAGTGAAGTGAAAAAGAAAAGAAAGATTGTAAAAGAAGGAAGATGTATATTGATGTAAGAAATTAAGGAAGTAGATAGAAGGATAAGAGGAAGCAAAAAGGAAGTAAGCAATTATTTAAGAGCATAGGAAGTAATGAAACGTGAATAGTAATAGTAAAAGAAGCAAGAGAAGAAATTAAGGAAAAAGAGCCATCAAAGTAAGAAAAATAATTAAGATAAAAGAGTAGAATAAGTAAGAAGGGGAAAGCTTAAGAAAAAAGTATGTATAAGTAAAAAGCAGGAGTAAGGAAAATGAAGAAAAGAAGTAGAAGTAATAAGTCAGGATAGAAGAGAATAAGAAGAATCAAGTGTGCCCCCAAAGAAAAGAAAAAAAGAGAAGAAAGAAAATTAACAGTAGAAGAAGAAAGTGAAGAAAGAATTAGTTTTGAAGATTGAAGATGGATAAAAAGGTTAGTTAAGAGAACTAAGATGTTAGTAAGGAGATGAGCCTAAGTAAAGTAAATAGAGCAGTAATAAAAGACGATAAGTATAGAAGAAAGAGTGAATAGAAGAGGAGTAAGAGATAAGTAATGGGATGAATTATGAATAGGAGATTAAATGCAAGATAAATAAAGAGTATAGGTAAAGAAAAGTAACAAGATAAGAAGGGAACGATAAAGCCAGCAAGATAAAGAAAAAGGAAGTAAAAAAGGAAAAAGAAAGGAGCACTCAAGATACGAGAAAGAAAGAAAGTTTAGCACTCAAAAAATGTAAGTAAAATAAAAAGAGCCAATAGATGAAAAGAGAGCAGTAAGACAAGAAAGAAAAGAAATAAGGAAAGAAATATAAGAAGTAAAGGAAAGTTAGAAAGTATAAGAGCTAAATAAAAGAAAAGAAAGAGGATGAAGATTAAGAGAAGTAGCATAGAGAGATAAATTTAAGAGAAAGAATAAAGAAAGTTGGAAGAAGACAGAAGGAAAGAGTAAGGAATAGATATAAGTTGGAGAAAAGAGTTGGGAAAAAGAAAGAAGAAATAGTAAAAGCTTAAAGATAAGAAGAGCCAGAAAAAAGAAAGTGATAAGAAAGAGTAAGAAAGAAAGTATAAGTAGAATTAAAAGAACGGATAGAAAGGATTGAAGTAAGTAAAAGAAGGTGTTAGAAGAAGGCCAGAAGAAAGAAATTAAGAGCTAAGTAATATAGAAAGAAGAAAAGAGTTAAGTTAGAGAGAAAAGAAGAAAAGAGAAAGAAAGGATAAAAGTTATGAAGAAAAGAAGAGAAAGAGTAGAGAAAGAGAAGTAAAGAGCCAAAGAGGAAAAGTAAGATAAAGTTAACAAAGAAAGAAGAAGGAGGTAAGGGAAGAGAGAGTAAAAGATCAGAGCCATCTAAATAGAGAGAAAAGCATATTAGAAGAAATTTAGAGATTAAAGAAAGAAAGCAAGAGGAATTAAGTGGATAAGAAAGATAGAAGAGAGAGAAGAGAAAAAAGAATGAGACAAGAAAGTTATGTAATAAGGGAAACATGTAAAAGCAAAAGAGAGTATAAGTTAAAGCGAAAGAATGAGAAAAGAGAGAATAGAAACGACAAGAGCCCAAGAAAGAAAAGATTATAATTAAAGAGTAAAGAGGAGAAAGTGAAGATACGAAGAGAGAGAATTGACAGATTAAAAAAGAAGTCTAAAAGAGAACGAAGAGTAAGAGGAAGAGCAAATGAAAGTATGAAGGCGAAGAAAAGAACAAAGTAGGATAATGAAGGAAGAAGTGATAAGAAGCATAAGTAGAGTAAACAGAGATTAAGTAATGATGATGATCGAGCAAGGTTGAAGGAAAAGAAGTTTAGCCAAAGGTAGGTGACTAAGAAAAGATGCTGAAAGAAGAAAAGAGAAAGTTAAGAAGAGAGCCAGAAGAGATCAAAAATGATCCACTCAAGCATAAGAGAAAAGTAAAGAAGGGAAGTAAAGATGTATAAGGGCAAGAAAAAAGTTAAAGAGAAGAATTAAGAGAAGTACCCAAGGTTAATAGAGGAAAGGAAGAAATAAGAAGAGCTTAGAAGACGAAAGAAACGAGTAGCAAAAAGTAGAAGTCGAAGTAAGAATAGTACAAGAGAAGGTAATGAAGTTGTCAAAGATAAAAGAGAACGTGACAGAGAAGGGAAATAAAGGAAGGTGAGCCAAAGAAAAATAGAAGTTCAAGGAAAAAAGAGTAAAAAAGAGGAACAAGAGAAAGGAAATGGAGACAGAAGAAAAGTATAAAGAGAAAAGTAAGAGAAGAAGCGAAGAGCCAAAGGAATAGATGTAAGTAGAGAAAAGAATAAGATGAAAGGAGAAGATGAAGAAAGATAAAAGTAGAGAGAAAGAGAAAGATAAGAGTACAATAGAGAACTAAGAAAAATAAGGCTAAACGAGTAAGATAAGAAGGTTGTAAGAGTTAAGTCATGATAGAAAGTAAGAAAGAAAAAATATTTGTAAAGGTAAGAAAAGAGTAAGTAAGATAAAGAAAGAACGAGAGTTAGTAGAAGACGAAGAAAGAGTAATAAGAGAGAAATGAAAGTAAATTGGAAAGTAGAAAGAACAGAGAGAGAGTGTAAGAAACAAGAAGAAAGGAAGATTTTAAGAGAGATGAGAAAAGACTAATGATGTTTTGGCGGCAAATGAATAGTAGTGGAAGTAAAGAGTAGATTAAAAATAGAAAGCAGAAAAAGAGAATTAAAAAAAGACGAGTCAAGGAAGAAACAGAAGAGAAGTAAGAAGAAATGACGAGCAAGTAAGAAGGAGAGAAAAGACGTACGCCATTAAGGAAGCGCCAAAAGTAATCGAATGAAAAAGAAGAAAGAATTTAAGAAGATGAAGAAAAGAAAAGAAGAAGAGAGAAAGAGGATAACCGAGCAGAGAAGAAGAAAGACAAGTATAAGAGTCAAGAGAACGAAGAAGAGAAGTTTTGAAGAGGAAGCCAGGGATGAAGAAGTTAAGAATGAAATAAAGTAAGAGTAGTAAGAGGATTTATAAGAAAATAAGGTATGTGAAAGATAAAAGTAAAGAAAGTGTTAAGAGAAAGATTGAATATAGAAGTTAAGGGAAGATAAGAAGAAAAAGATACGAAGTGGAAGAAGACAAGAGTAGTCACACACAAGAAAGAGATAAAAGGAAAGTAGAACGATGTGTAAGAGATGAGAAAGAAGGTAGAAGAAAATAAGATAAAGAAGCAGAGTAGAAGAAGAGAGGCCAAGAAGAAAAGAGCCACAATTGTTTGAAGAAGAGCCACTAGAATGAAAGAGAAAGAGTAAAAGAGTATTAAGAAAGAAAAGAAGATAGAAAGAAGAAAGGGAAGCAGTACGATAATGAAGAAGAGAAGATAGAAGAGTAAAGAGTGAGAGAAAGTAAAGGAATGAGCACTCAGATAACAAGTGGAATGAAGAAAGAGTAAAGTGTAAGTTAAAGAGCCAGAAGAAAGAGCGAGGAATAAGAAAAGCAGAAAGTAGAAGAGAAGATTAGAAGAAAGAGCAGAGAGAAGAGAAACAAATAATAGAATAAGTATGATGAGATGTGAAAGATATGAAGTATGGTTAAAAAATGAAAAGAACAGTAGAAAGGAAAGTGTAGCAGCAGAAAGGGAGAAGTAAGAAAGAAAAGAAGAGAGAACAGAGCCACTCATAAAGAAATATTCGATCAACCAAATGAGACGAGATGAGAAGGGAAGCTTACGGTTTATCTATGTCCATTGGCTATGTTCGCACAAGTTTCTTGTCTATCTTTGGAAATGTATTAATCCCGAAGACGAACGGGTCCTCAATTAAATGTTTCATTTCTCAAGAAGAATACTTGGATTTTTCTATTTCGATTTCTCAAGTCTTAGTCTATTTACTCCTGTAGGTTGATAATTAGATGCTATTCGGGAAAGATGATTTTTGGAGCGAGATCATAAGTTGAACAAAATTTTGATGGCAGTGTTAGTGATTGTAGCTCCTTCCAGAGTAATTTTGCTAAAAAATTTCCTCTGAGATAACGTGATGAATACAAAAATCAAACTCTTGGTGTCACAGGCAGTCGCTTTTCGGTTATAGGTAAAGGTTGAAGGGATTCCCATTGGAATCCAATGGTAAAATTCATGGTTTTCTATGGATTTGTGAGCACTTGCAAGTATTCGTACATTTCCTTTTGCAGAAAAGAAAAACTAATTATCGAATGCATGAAAATTTTAAACGTGATTGAGTTAAGAACATCAACTTCGATGCTAAAAGTTGAAATGAGTCACATGATTCAGTTTTTGATATATGAGAGGCTATAACAAAAATGAGTAAATCGCTCTAGAGTCAAGCTTTAAATTTATAATAAATAAGGCACTAATTCATTTTGATAAAAATTAAAAATACTAATTCTTGCACATGCATTTCGTCCATCTTAGTTGCAAGTGCAACACATTGGACTAACTATAAATACAAAATCTGAAATCATTACTTCTACAGTAATAAATTATGAATGAATTTGAGCGCATGCAAACCTATAATTAGTAGACTTTACTAGATATGAACTTAATCACAAATTGAGTAAAATAACCTAGATATTTTAGAAGAAGCAAAATACAGAGATAAAGCTACCAAGGTAAAGTAAAGGGTGGGAAATAAAATCTTTTTGCGAACACAAGTCGGGATTTCTCGCGCAAAATGACGAGAGACTCTGTGATTCCTTATGTGTGTTTGTTGTTGATGTGGGTTCTTATGCTAAAATTATTCCAAAAGCAGTTTGTCTCTCGGTTGTTACAGACTTGCATATGTCTTGTGATGCTGCTAGCTGGAATTGCAGTGGACCTTGGTGGACACTTTAAAGGGTTGATAACACTTGTGGAAGGTGTTCCGAAACTCTGCTCATTCAGGCATTCCCCCCCTTCCGTCTTCCCAACGTACTTGCTTCCACAGGTACAATGAAATTGATAATTACATTTGATGTGGAGAAGAGCGGCAATCTATTCTTAAGAGAGCGTATCGGAATCCTTCGTGTAGTGAAAAATCACTTGAAACGAGCATAGGAAATTACACGAATGCTTTGTGAAGCTATTTCTAAAAATCAACGCAACTTTTTGTCTCCAATGATTGGAAGTTTTAGAAAATTTTTTTCTTATCAGGACCATAACATCTTCTCTCACTGACAACTCTTTGATGAATGCTTATCGAAAAATGGACTCAGGATACCATTTAATCGAGTGATCTTTTAATGAATCCAATTTTCTTTCAAGGTATAGAGTACAAATTCTATGCGCCGATATGTTAGCGTCTTAACCGAAGCCAAATTTGTAATTGCTTTGGTACAAAACTGTGAATGTTGTGTACAAACCACTCCATGTTGTTTTCTATAAATTGAAAGTTTGGGTTTGTTATCAAGTCGTTTGATATTAAGACATCTATAAACGGACAATCTACATTGGACTTCTGTTCGAAAGTGAACTGAATATTGGGAATGAATTGTCGTTGAAAAATTTGATGATGTCTGCAATATTTCTTCTTGTCTCCACAAGAAGCAATCATTCAACATATATACAATAAGTTTGCATTGACTTTCTATATCGATTGGAGCTTCTGTTCAACATAATCCCCATAAATATGTTAGCAAAATGGGGTCCCAAACAACTTCCCATTGCAACACCGTCAATTTGTCTGTAGTATTTGCATCGAATAGGAATTGTATATCAGTTTTTACATATTCTAAAAGTTCCTTAGAAGATCTGAAGGAATGGGCAATTCAAATTGGAAACTTTCGATCGTTGAAATTTTTATGTCAATTGTTTGGTACACGGGAACATTTGTAAATAAAGATTTTACGGTCAAAGGAATACATGGAATTCCGTATGAGTGATCTAATTCTTTAACCAAGTCAACATATTGAAATGTGTCTTGAGAGTATACTTTCCTTAGTATTCCACATGGTTGGAAAACTTGAATAACCATTGGATATAAGCATGACTCTGTGATCCAATTAGAAGATAGGACGAAGAGGGATATTGGCCTTGTGTATCTTTGGAAGCCTACTTTCTAGGAATTTGATGTCCAGAGTCAAAGTTTTGGTGTCTCCGTTTCTTTCAAACTCCATTGTAATAATTGCTTTCGACCAATGTCGTTAACAGAGAAGACAGTTCTTAGGTGAATCATCTTGCTTTGGATCAATCTCAAATTAGACCTATCACCAACGGATTTCCATCTCTTTTTAACGTAAGCAGTTTTATCAAGAACTTTACACTGTCACTTTATCCGGCTAGAAATGGGACACTATCAGTTTTTCTTCTTAAAGAATTCTACGCTTAATTTGTTGCTTTTGAATCACACCTGTTGCAATAGGAGTTCTTGCATATGAAGCAGAGATTGATCAGGTTAGCTTTGAAGGCTAAATTCATTTTGCATGCCTAAGAAAGAGGTGTCTATTCAATAGGCATTGGCTCGACAAGGTG
>CAJQUW010009603.1:0-11860 GCA_907163375.1 Prostheceraeus crozeri
TTTGCCTATGATTGACGATACTTAAAACATTCGACTCACATTCCACACACGACTCACATATTCTCACATTCCATTGTCTCCTTAGGTCCACTAACGCATACAGTCAGCAAATCTAGATACTGAAAAGTCGAAGGGTGTAACCATAACCCCCTCGCCATGGGATCGAATGACATTTCCATTTGACGACTTTATCGCTGAGACAAATTTAGTTGAAGTTAACAACTTTTCACTTGATAGGCCTGGGGCCGATTTCATGAGATTACAGGAGACTGTAATCTACAATTTAACAGTTACAGGGAATTGTAAAGGTCGATTTCATGAATTACAATCACTCTAGCTGTAAGCTGTAAACTGTAAAACTGACAATGTGTGTGAATGACCCACTATTGTGCAAGTGTCTGAAAGCTTTCATATTTGTTCGTGTGTTAGCTTGTTGTGTGTCTATTGTTTACTGTTCCTTGTTGGCGTTTGCTATTGTTCCATGCTGTCGTATGATTGAATGAACGTAGTTCACACACTCGCGTTGTGCCATTAACATTTTGTCATCATGTTAAGCAAAGATTTAAAGATTTTGTTTTTGACTCTGTTGAATGAAAACAGTTTACAGTTACAATTGCAAGAAGACATGAAATCGAAATTTCACAACTGTATTTTATTCTATTTTACAGTCTGTAAAACTATAACCTTTATTGGCCCCTGGGGCCAATTTTATCAATCTACAGCCACAGATTTACAGATACAGTGTCACAGTTACAGTTTACAGACACTGTAAATTGATAAAATTGTCTCCTGCCTGCAATCTGACCGTTGAGGTTCGTGGGTTCTGTGAAAAGACCTGCTTCTGCCATGCGCTCGTTTGACCAATCACGCAAGCCGAAGAGAGATGAATATCTATGTCTTTCAACCATTGCGTGCTATGGCTGGCCAGGATTATGTCCGCTCTAGACTAACCCACATGCAAATAAACCTATTTAACGACTTTATCGCTAATAAATTGAGTCAACTTTCATTTGACAGGCCTGCCTGCAATCTGATTGTTGAAGTTCGTCGTTTGCTGATAAGAGCTGTTGCTGCCATGCACTCGTTCGACCAATCACGTAAGCCAAAAAGAGACGAATATCTATGTCAATTTCTATCGCTTGCTACCATTGCATACAATGGCTGGGATAGGATTCTGTCCGCTATAGACTAACCCACACGCAAAATGAATCTATCTCTGTGGTTAGAGCACATTAAACTGCTGACTCAACAGATTTTCATTGCGTTAGGCCGACCTCATCGAATCGGACGATCGCATGAAAATTTTCAGCAGTCCGATTCGCTTGGAAAAATATTTTCCGCTTCGGAAATGATGTTCCGAATGTTGGAATAATCGGATAATCAAGTTAGTCCGAATGACGACGAGAAATTGCCGACATCTGCTTTGAAGACAAATGAGCTTTAGCGCTGAGTTTCCGTCTTTGAATTGCCCTAAGTCTTGTAGCTCCTAGAACAGTCTTTGTAGGACACCGTTCAGCTCGACTAGTATCACGATATTCAGTTTCCTTCAGTTTTATTTTCCGATCGGAAATTGTAATCCTGCTTTTATATTCGGAAAAAGAGTCCTTGGTCTCATTTTCCTAGTAGGAAACTTAAAACTGTCCTTCTTCAGAATAAAATGCGAGACGATGGAAAAGGAGGAAAATGGAGTCGACATGGTCGTCCGAGATATATGAAACAGTGAACGTTCATGGACGGAGTACTTCAAATTGAGGAACATGAACACCAATTTTTTTTCAGAGAATTGTAAATGGAGTACATCTGAAGAAGTGCGAGAAATATATGTGACTTTTTTTAATGAGGGGAATTCTTCCCTTTGGAAAATAAAACACTGGGGGGATGCATCGGCTGACTTTAAAATGGGATGAAATATTGGAACACAAAACTTTTTGAACTTACAAAACCAATAGGAAAACGAAAGAGACGAGGAAAATCCAATGCGGTACAAGGAGCGGGGTTAAAATTTCCGAGCAGAAAATGCACCTGAGCTTAGATTTTTCGGTAAGAAGCTGAATCAGAGGAACAGAAAGTACTGTAACACCTGGGTGTTCTTAAAGGAAGGTCTCGTATATTAGGCTCTTTAGGTCTGGATCGTTTTGCATTGCACCTAAGTTAACGAGAACTTCCAACGACTTCCAACGAAAACAACCGGTCTTAAATCCTTCAAATGATGAAGCCTTGCACACTTGCGCATACTCTGGCCTCTCAGGGGCATACACATGCCACTTACATCGGTGTCATGCATGTCATCCACTGGTGGGTATAGTGAAATGAGCTTTTATGATCAAGAGATCACGATGACCAACTACAGCGTCTCCGGTAGTGTGAAGCATTGCATTGACAACAGTGGCGTGCTGTCAGAAAAGCAAGCATGCACATGTGAGCAGTGAAAACCTTCATGCTATTTAATGCTCATACTGTATTATGCTTATATTTGTACTTATATACAAACTTCAACTTTGAAATTAATGATTTGATTACAAAGCATGCGTGCTTGTCTATAGCATTTTTCAACTTATAGCATATACGCTTCTGATCCACTAATTGTTTAAAACCATCGCTGAACAAGGCCTCCAGAGTGTCCACCGTGCAAAACACTGAGGATATTGCTACATTGAAACATAAAATTAAGCATTCTTCCAATTCATGACAGTTTCCAATCTGAGAAACATCAACACCAATGTGTGTTTCGAAGTTCAATCTGCATTTCACTTGCAGAGCGTTGCAGCCCGGTAGAGTGAAGCGTCTCTCCCTTATGATCCCCGCCGGCCGCAAATTTTGAAGACCAGCCGGCCGGCCGGTTAATTTAATTAGACCCATGTCAAACGCTTATGACATTGCTTAGTAAATCATTACAACACAAAGAGCATGTAAATGTAGCATGATTTGAGAGCATCTACGTGTGTGCTTTGTGATGTAAATATTGCTAACTGCTCTGAAACAGTTGAAAGTATGATTGTCGGCAACTTATACATGTAACCTAAACCCTACTTTATCTCAAATGAAGTTTTCAGAATTATATATTCTAGCCTGTTTGAAATTTGGAAGCATCGTGTATTCTTCCTCAACCTATCTTTTATAAAATTATTCTACATCTTGAATAATTTCACTACATGGGATAGTTTATATAACACGTGAAACTTAAGAGATGCAATGAGTAATGCATTTCAATCCAACTTAGGACCTACCACCCGAATATTTGACCGTGGATCGTGGATCATTGTTTGATGAGCTTACTCTCCCGCTCTGTCTTGGGACACTCAATGATATGGAAAATTGACTGATACTGAATCTCACTGTTTCAGACAAATGTACGTCAGGTCGCGGTCATTAATACAAACTTAAAAGATTTGAATTTAAACTGTAGTGGAGAGAGTTTTCAGCGAATCACTTTAAATTAAATTTACACGTCGCAGACAAAAAACATTTCGCAACATCAGAACAGTAAGTGATCAACTTGTTGATCTCCGAACTTTTATCGCTAGAAAAGCTTAAATGCTTTTATAATAAATATTATATTGAAGGTTCGAATTTGTTGACAGCTTAAAGCTTTCTTGTGGATGAGGGATATAGATGATATACGCCTGTATTATTATTGTATCAATGTTATAATTGCTTCAATGCCCGTTTGGGTCATTATTTTGATTATCTGTTTTCAACTAACTTTCAACGACTTTGAAAATGTATTTAACATTATCATAAATTATAAAGTAGGTCTACAAATTATTAGACTATTAAAGAAGTCATTTAGCACATTAGTGAAGTGCGAATAATTGCATCGTATAATATTGTATTGTAATAGGTAACTCTCATTTATACGGACTACCGATAGGCCTGCCATTCATGTATGTCGTGTATGCCATGTGGAAATCGAATAATGTCTAACGGCATGAGTTGGCCAAATAATGCCTAACGATCAAAACCTTAGCATACTGGTATAGAGACGCCAGCCACCGTACTATCCCCGACCGGCCGGTTTTTAATAAGCCAACCGCCAAAAAAAACGCGGCCGGTTCCAACTCTGATCTCTAATATGATGTACTCCCTTTTATGACATTTTGTCCTCAGTCTTGGTTAACACAGAATCCTCTGAGGCTTATAGATAAAGCAGGACAAACTGAGACAATAAAAACAATTTATGCCATGATCAAATCTCACAACTTTATTAAAGACAATGGGAAAAACTGGTGTTATTGCTTGTTAAATATCTGTGTCACAAGGAGTTATGAAGACTGATTCTGCAATGAGGCAGGAGTCGGAAAAAATTAAACGCAATTTAATTGTTCTCATTTTTTCTGACAATAAATTAATTTAATCAGATCGCATGAGCAATCAAGTAATAGCGATTAATTGTTAATTCATTTCAATTATTTTTTATCATTGTCAAATCTTGGAAGATCTTTCCACAAAATGATTGCTTGATTGACACTTGATTGATAAATTCTTAGAAAGTTATTTCCATGGCACATCTACGAATGTGCATCAAAACACTTGCAAAAATAAAATTTGCCTGTTATCACAAACACCCATTTTTTACATCACTATATTCGATGAACTAATTTGCATGACAGGACATGTAAATACACTGATAACAATATTAAGCAATGACTGATGATTAATATTTGTATTCTCATGTATTCTACAAGATAATATTTTACTGTTCAAACACTGTTTCATCAGGTTTGACATAATTTATGATGGCATAATCTGCTGACATAATACCCATAGATCAGGGATGCTCAAACTTTTACATTTTTCGGCCGCCATTTTGAAGGCCGAAAGAATCACGGCCGCACTTAATATATATGTGCAAACAACTAGGTCAGTAGGTCAATCCATTTTATATTCCACCACTCAAATTAGACTTCCCTGATGAATGACGCAGTCAAAACAGCCTAATTCGTAAAGAATGAGTTAGTAGGGTAAACCACATACAACCGACGATCATTTTTGACCCGAAAGGATTTTAAGCTCAAGGTGTTATTAGCATTTTTTCATGGTCTTAATTATTTCTTCGCAAATGAGACACCTCATAAGTCCATTTGGTACCGCAGTGACAAAAAATTCAACTTCCCAACTTTTATTGAGTCGGTGTTTTTCTTCGAGCAACAATCGCTTCTTCTTCAAGGGCGCAGTCATCTTTCGATTCAATGCGTTGTTTCACACAAGCACACAACACTGCCGCTGCAGAAGCTGATCTCGCAGGCATCCTTATTCAGGTCATGGACTTGAGGCTAGCGCGCGCGAACAATTCGAGCAAACTATAATTGTACCTTTTGTTTCTTTTGGCTGATGACTCTAGCCATGAATGCACATAACTGCCCTAAAATATTCTATTCATGAGTTATCAAACTGCTTGAACGCCTTCATCGCGCCTGCGGGCGCGCATTTTTCCAAGCAGCGTGGGCATGAATGTGTTAGACAGTTACAAGGTGACTAGCATGCTACTATAGTCACGATTGTTTTTCAATTGCCTTGAACTCCAGAAATATTTGCGATATACATGTACAATATTATTTTTCATTTTCTTCTCATTGTCACGGCAGCACTTTGCCTCTGCTACGGCCGCAGGTTGCGCACCCCTGCCATAGATAATACCATAGCAATCAAACAATGAGCAGCCAGTTCAACATCAAACACGCCAAATTGTGCGAAGTTTCAGTGACTGTTATCAACCGGATCACGCAGCAAAGATACACAGTCGATGTCAAGTTCTACAGAGAAGTTTGTGAGCGTTTTTTCCTGGGCCTGCTAACTTTTTTAAAAATGATTGGAGGGCCCAACATTATCGAGGAAATTTTTGCGCAATAATCTGAATTCTTCGAATCTGAAGGAATCGTGGCAATCGAAGCATTTTGAAGGAATTCACAGCAATCCGCAAGTGGTACATGACTATTTTTCCTATCTCTGCAAGGTATTAAAAATTTCTTTTTGGCCACTTATTAAGTTCCTGCATGTACAATCATTTTGAATCAGTTTGCACTTCTACCAAAGTGACACGCTTAAAGAATCTAATTGTGTTGTGACAACACTTTTCTTGATACCTTCCAACACTACATTAAAATCAGATTCAGTTCATATGATATACAAGATTTAGAATTGTGCCCCAATTAGTACAGTTTGAACTTTCAGAAATTTAGCTAGAATTTCCGAGCAACGTAGATTTCCTTCAAAAGTGGTGGAATTTACCTCTGCTTCTCCGAGTAAATAGAAATTTTACAAAAATCTTGAACAAGCATTTCAGCTCCTGCAATTCCTAAATTATTTTTGTTCCTAAATTAATATCAAATGAACCATTAAAATAATGGCTGTTAAGATATTCATGAACTTTCGGTCATTACATCTGAAATTTTGATCTATTGGATATAATTTGAAGCGATGAGCGTTCATTCCTCTGCGCTCCCACGCGAATATTATATAACATGCGCGCTGTGCACCACACACTATCTTTCATTAATTGGTTGTTAAACGTATAATAAGGAATTCAGAAGTCTGCACTGTTGTATTATCATTATTGTATCTTGATGAATGTGTGCTATCTATATATTATTGCACGAAACGCAAGCAATAAGTAGAAGAAGACTTGCTCGTATATCAGTCATTAATCTCACTTCGTGTCATATATCAAATACATGCCTGTATAATCATAAACGTTTGATGTTTGTTGGCAGCCTGCTGAGTCTTTGAATGCGTTTAACTCGCAAAAAATCATATCTTTTTAATAACTCCAATATTTCATCACTTCGTAGTGATGATTTTTGCCTTTTAGACAAATAAAGTTCCATTCCTATTTGATGTGTAATTGACATTGTAGCCAGTATTTCGGATTGGATGCATTTGGATGCAGCTGGTAAATAGGTGAAGACCCAAGATGCGCAAGCTTTGACACTTTGATTACTGGGAGGTCCATTGCTTTTAAGTTCGGTAATGGTACCAAAACCTTTTCAGTTAATAGAAATTTAAACTGCACATCGAGTAATGTGATTTGTGTACTCAGATGTAAGTCGTGTGGTGATTTCTATGTGGGTTAAACCGGGGGAGTTTTCAGGAATAGACTCTGACCATCCATCGACAACAACTTTTCAATACAGCTCCAGAATTTTAGACGTCAGCAAACAAATAGCAATTTGCGCTAGAAACATGTGTTCAATATTTGAAGCAGACCCTAATTAGACCCTATTAGCTGCATTCAAATGCTAATCGCAAGGAACGCGAATCAGAGAGAAAACCATCATCTAACTTCTCCAACCTCCTTTGAATCAACGTTGCATTTGATTTCATTTCTATGTACAAAAATGTACATATCTCTCATTTGCTTTTATTTTCAATACATTTCCCATGAGTAGCCTGCAAAGGAGGTGAAACCTATCAGGAAATAATGTTTTTTTACTTTGCGAAGTATATCGAAGTTTATTATTTTAAGATAAATATAAAAGAATTCCACCAGTGTACGATCAGAAACTGTTCGAAGTTTATTTCGCCGGTTATTCTGGATGACATGTAAGGTAACCTAAAAGCAGTCACTAGGTATTGAGCATAATTTGTCGAATATGTACCACATCAACTTTTGTACAAAATATTTTCATATTATATGGCCGTGCAACGATTGAGCTTATCGACAACGGCATCAATACTGATATCAATCAATATTAGAGAACAATTTTATTTCTATTTACATAAGCGCTTTAAAAGTCATCGTCATCCTCTTGATTCCCCTCCGCCGTTACTCCATATTCCTGCACCAATTCTGGTCCCACTCCAACCTCGCCCCCGAAGCAGAAGTTTCAGATAGACGCAGACTCATTTTCCGGTTGTGTCGGCTCGCCTGGAATACAACAGTAGGCATCATTTCAGTATTCATGTATACATCTAACACAAACTTGATTTATTTTCGTTATACTGGATAAATTTGAGCATGATTAATCACAGTCTACTTCGACTTCCATGCACATGTACACGTACATGTAGGTGAGATTTCAGATTTAGTATGTTGTCTCTACTAGTATATTTGATCTTTGAATCAACGACTGCGATTTCTGGTGTGATTAATTCTGGTAATTAATGGATTACAGGCAATAGCATTCTTAACATTTTGATAATTTATAAATCATTAAGCCTCTAAATACCACATTTCGTTTGAATTATGTTGCAAATAGCCCCTAATCAATTACATGTAATACTATTATACGACTTACCGACTTACCTCCAGCCAAACGGCTTTTGCAATCCTTAGCATACATTGAAAAAGTGAGATCGCATCCGATTAAATGAGAATAATTTATTTGTCACCATGATTCTAATGCAGACACTAAGGATTGAATTCAGGCAGAAAGTTTTGTTTACATACCGTACTTTGTAAGCTATAGCTTAGATACTCATAAGTCATAATATACTTAGCTAACCAGATGCTCAATACTGATCAGATTTTTGTATCACGAAAACAACAGGCTGCCCGACAATACACCTTTTACATGTATATCTACTCATACGTTGCCATTATTGGCATATGTATGCCTATGACTATGTATGGCTAAAACACATTCTAGAAAGTACAAGATATATATTCAAATTAAGATTATTCAAATAGTTATCTGTTACTGAAAGTCACTTGTCTAAAGCTAAGAATTGCGAGCATTGTGGGTTCTCAATTAATAAATAACCTATCGGTAATGAACAATTCCGCCTCCCTATTGAATATCATTATTTACAACTTGAAAATTTCCCCCTGCGGGTCTGTTTCCATAACCCATTCCCCTTCGAGGGTGCTAGCTGCGGAAATACCACACGCCACACCACAACGTCCACTGCAAATGAACTACATCTTTGTGCACACATAGTGGTTGCAAACGCTTGAAGCACATTGTGAGTTGTGATTGTGACTTAGATCAGATTACTATAGGAATGAGCTCTTTTTCCGATAATTTTAGAATACCAAATAATAGTGGTCCTCCGCTATATGCCTGTATGTAATGTAAATCAAATAGTGGAATAATCAAATGACGAATTATTTGCTCACCGAATCATAAGTTCCTTGAACGACTAATAAAACGATGGCGACCGCTGCAGCAGTCTTATTTCCGCAACCGCATTCATGGTAGCCGGGATGTGCTTGTCTTGATTTGATCTGCTAGTGAAGAAAAATCAGTTAGTCTGCTGATGAACACCTACTTATCACAGCCTTTAAAATAGGAAAAAAATAATAAAACATTAAAATCAAAAAAAACTAAAATTCTTAAAAAATAAACTAAGATACACCTTTCATAAGCAGAACTTCGATATGATATCAATGCATAAGAAAAAAGACATTGCACTCGAAAAAAATGAACTTCGATAAACATCGGAGGAAATAAAAAATAAACTTTGCGAAATATTTTGTGCCAACCCTACATATGAAGCTACTTTGTTACATGAACACACCATTTTCAATTGAAACATTTATCAGTGACAAAGCGGTTTGAGTGTAAGGTTAAACCCTATTTGCCTCAAGGGGCCCTCCTCAGATTTATTTGCTTTTGTCTCACAATCGAACCATGGATCTCTGATATTTTCCTCAGGTAACTCTTCATACTTTTGTTTGGGCTGGTCTGGAGTTCATAATTGTTATGTTAGCTTGATTATTGCGGCCGGATCAGGCTCTTGGAAAGGGCATTTGGCAAAGTATTAACGAACTAAAAATTTTCTCTATTTAGGTGCTCTGCTACTAATTAAGATGTTCTGGATCTGTATTTGATACTCGATGATTTTGTTACTTCACAATTAAAGGGGCAACGAACTTATTTTGGCATTGCATTTAGCTGATGATGTCACACCGCTGTTTAGCAGCCTAAGTGAAGAGTCTGAGCGTGATGTTCGTTTCCCATAAACTTACTCCTGGTCGCCAGAGTTTGATTTTAATTGCGTCTAAGTCCCTAAGTCTAATCGCAATCGCTTTATGAGTTCCTGACGGTAAGTTCATGTATCTTCAATTCAACATAGGAGTCGATCAAGAACCACAATTAACTTGCAATTGAATAGTTACAAAAATTTCAATGAGAGTCCGATCATAGAATAAGTTTAGGTAGAGTGACTGAAGATGTCTTGCCTAGTCATTCAACTACCATTCTTGCCTATGACCGAGATGAAACCAATTTACGCCTACGGGAAGCAATGTTCATTCACAAACTAAAACCAATGATTAACAACAAAATGGAATTAGAATGTTACAAAGACTTCCTCTTCATTTAGTGATTCGATCTTTTCTAAATCTCACCATAAGTCATTTTTCACATTACATTCCTTTTCTATTTTTGTATGCATATTATGTATTTTGTATATTTTGATAATGATATTTCTAGTCAGATCAATTACTATTGCTATTGGTAAAATGTGAGTCCAATACTGCGTCTGTCGCATATTTCTATTCCTCCTTTTCTCTACTGAAATTTGTTAACATAGTTTTTACTTTTTACTAGATTTCTTGTCTACTCCCTTATTTCCTATGTTAATGTGAAATTTGAATTCATGACTTTTACGTTTATGTTTATGTTTAATTCCTTCTATCTGATGATGGTTGCCGAATAGCAACCGAAATTAGTCATATCATAATTAAAGTACAACATCATTAAAACCTTGGCTCTTCCTCAACCATTAAATATTATAGGTAGAGTGTCAACTGAAAAGCATGCAGTGAAAATTATTATATCAAAAGATTCAGCTTTTTATGGAGATCATGCTCCTGATGTCTAGAAAATAGTTGATCAGTTCTTAAAAAGGCAAATTTTTGCAATCACTTAAATTTAATTTAAGATCACTTTAATCCATAACCTTATCAATAAACCTTGTCGCTTTTATTCGCTCCATATTTTTATTTGCTTATCCAGTTTATTGCAATGCACCGGACTATCTATTTAATAAAATAATGCGCTTGGAGAAGCGAGTGTTTAAGATTATCAATTCGAATGAGTTTCCTTCATTCATCGAAGTTGCCACAAAGATGTGTTACAAAATGATTTCATCAATTGAAGGATCGTCTTCTCACCCCTTGTCTGTTATGTTAAGCGCAAAATGGTCATAACCTGTGCGAGTTTAAGCTAAGTCACATGGTATTCGATGCCCTGCTGAGCATGCTTCTCTGCGCAATAAACATCCCTCTTGACTAAAAGTTATTAATAACATTGACTAAAGAATCCAACCCAATATTACAACCAACATTTTTCAATAACTTGCTGAATTCATTTGCATATTACTACACCAAATAATAAATATATTAATACATTAATTAACATATAAACGTTCTCATCCTTCGTCCACCATTCGCAAAAACTAACTTTCCGTAAGTACAAGAATAAAAATTTATTCTTTGATCCTTGCACTTTTGTAATCTCACGACTTAACAATATAACAATAAAATATTATATTAATTAGCAGCAATGTTCTTTGCTGAATCACAATCACAACTAAAAACCAATGAAATAAATAAAAAAACCAGACAATATAATATAACTTAATTAAGATTAAATCCCATATTAATCAGATTTTATAATCATAAAATTAATTATACCGATGATAGTAATTAAAACATAAATTAGAAAAAAATCTAATAATATCACGTTATAAACTCATATAATGCAATCAAATTTCCTATATATCAAGTAATGCCTCACAATTCATTCTCTACATCCTACTTTTCATACTACTTATTAAACTCACTCGAGTATATAAACACAATAATTTTAAAAAAAATTTTCTTAAAACTCTCAAATCTTATCTCATCACTAAACTCAAAATTCTCTACAAAATTCTCGAATCACTTTGCACACACTTTTTATCGACACTCTGCCTA
>CAJQUW010009604.1:0-11141 GCA_907163375.1 Prostheceraeus crozeri
GGGGAGTACCACTTCTGCTAATATATTTGAGAAAACAAAAGAAACTTTTTCGCATATTTTTTCGCTTATTTGTCACATGCATGTCACATGTCGTGAATACAATACAATACAAAAAAAAAAGTTGGAGCTAGAGGACGTGCAAGCATACCCTCTAACCACAAGGCCACCGGACCATCTGTTGAGAGCGTGAATTAGCCAGGAAGGCACTGCTTTAACGCAGGCACGTGGAGGATTTGATAAATTTATCAATTGACAGGTTACTTGTCTAAACATGTAATGAGTAGCGCCTGCGTGAAGCGCCTCAATCTCGGATGCGGTATTAAGTGATTGCAGATTGCAGTCCGCCCTCCACGTGCCTGCGTTTCGTTATAAGACCGGTTTCGCTTATTGAAAATAGCTTTATCAATTCCACACTGGACATATAATAAGGCGCAGAAGTGTTAAAAGACTCAAATCCGGACGCTTTGGGTCTGGAAACTTTAAAAATGCTCGAGCAACAGCTTCAATGCCTCAATGCTTCAACGGGTATGTTAGTGTACAGAGATGTTATGTCCTTATTAACATTGACATCATTGACGATGGAAATAAGATGCATGGAATCTCTAATATAACTATCTGAAGCTTTGACAATGGGTGCCAGAAAAAATTCAACAAACGAGGCACATGCTCGGGTTATACTTTGCAGCCAGAAATTATCGGTCGGCCGGGAGACATCTCATCAAAAACCAAGTTTTCTTTGTTGAGCCTTGGGCAACATGTAAAACAGTACGTGAATTACAATCAATAGAGGGAGCTAAGGCCTCTTCCAAGTTCACGATGGCTTATAAAATTCTTTTAATAAAGATAATTGAAAGCAAATTGTCTAAAACGTTTCGGCGAACAGAAGTAGTAATTGTCCCATTATGAATGACACGAAAAAAATTCCTCATTACAGACTTGTCTGTTATGCTTTAGACTCGTACTGATTAGCGCGGGTACGATTATTCCAAGTGCTACTCTTATCTGGCCCCAAAAACAAGGGAATTAACTTTCACAGAAAAATCATTTCTAAGACGATCTAGCTCGATGCGTTCATTATCAACATTATATCAACAAATTATCATGAGGAAAACATTGATAACATAGCTAAAATATCACGACGAATATTTTTACATTTCTGCAAAATATAATTCGGGACAACAGACTCCGGTGGCTGTATGGTAGTTTTACATTTGATACGAGGAACAGATCTATTATCAAAATTGAATTTTACAGACATCCACTTATACTTTCTCAGAAGCTCATACAACAGCGAGAACTATTTTATTATGATTGTTATTACAATTGACTGGCACTGGAATAAACTTCTGAGATTTACTGAGTAAAGAGCGGGTGGCCGCATTGGTAACAAAATTTGAAAAGATATTTATAAAATTAACATTTCTTGAAGAGCTGGTCCTCTTGAATATATATATATATAGAATACATTAAATCCCACAGGTCCACAGGTCATCAAGAAAAAAGCTTTGATTTCTTTCAGCGCGCGACAGGTTTCACTTGGTCACCTCCAAGCTTTTCAAGGACTATACTTATAATGAATTCAAATAATCATAACATAGGCTACACATACATAGTAAGTGAAGTACATAAATGTCATGGATGAAAATAAAATTGAAAATACCCACAGACCATCCGTCAAGTGTAAGGTGAAAATCATTGGTCACGATTTAAGTGAAGGGTCTTATAACACTAATGCACGGCAATTTTCTTTATTCTCCCTATAAGAAGCTCGATCACAGTTAGGGGGCACGCTTTAATATTGGGATTATGCATGATAGGGGAGGATCACTCTGTGAGCATGAAGAGATGTGCTTGCTTACAAATAGCACCCTATAGTCCTCCTGTACCCTTCCATTTGTTGCCTGTGAACTTCGAGTCCTGGATCTCAAAGTGTCACCCGTATGGCCAACAATATAGGGCGAGCAATCCTCTACATGAAGCACCCTAGATCAACAGTCCTTTTGAAATACAGGATTCATGTTGTTGTTTAATCCAGAAAGTTTTTTCACTTCGTTGTTGCGTTTATAGTTGAACAGTTGTTCCCGTTATAATAGAAATACAGCATTGAAACAACGTGAATCGTCCGCATTTTGTTAACACCTTTCAGTATATGTACGATTATGTGTGTGATAGGAATTCCGTAATAAAAGAGATTGGAGGGCTGACAATAAGACATTCTTGTCTTATAATCCCCTGAATGTATCAGTTGGAGCTTCAAATTGGACAAACGAAGGAGTTTACCACATTCCTGTAACAAACTAGGATTAATCTGGAACTGATTGTATGTTTGGATACAACGATATAAATTTTTGATTCGTCCGATACATTATGGAGGTGATTAATTCGGGGATTTTTATGATTTTTGAATTTGCGGTCATTAATTTTATATGCCGGATAAATCCAACTCTCTCAGACCCGACTTTTCAAGTTCCTTCAATCTGACCTACCGCTATATATATATATACGCGGACAAGTAACCTAGGCAATTGATAGATTTTTCAAATCTCAACAGATGTAACCACCACGGAGAACATGTTTACGGCCTGTTGGGCCTCATCAGTCGTGGGTAGGTCTGAACCAGCGACGTTGGAGCTAGAGGACGTGCAAGCATACCCTCTAATCACAAGGCCACCGGACCATTACATCTGTTGAGATTTGATAAATTTTATCATTTTTATTTTTATCAATTCAATTGCCAGGTTTCTTGTCTAAACATGTAATGAGTAGCGCCTGCGTGAAGCGCCTCAATCTCGGATGCGGTATTACGTGATTGCAGAAAGCAGTCCGCCCTCCACGTGCCTGCGTTAAAGCAGTGCCTTCCTGGCTAATTCACGCTCTCAACAGATGGTCCGGTGGTCTTGTGGTTAGAGGGTATGCTTGCACGTCCTCTAGCTCCAACGTCGCTTGTTCAAACCTACCCACGACTTGTAGTGATATCACTGTCAATGTTTTGCTATGTTACGTCACTGTCTATGTTAACAGTTACTAGAAAGTCTAGCGAGATATGTAAATCATTGAGATAGCCCCCTGCCAAATGTAGAATATTAGAAGTCAATAAAAAATTTGAATCTTTGTAAAGCATTCAAAACTAATACAAATCTCACAAAATCAAGTTGTCTGAATTTTGCTCTTCGCTGATCCTACATATTGGGGAGCCCGACTTCAAAATGTCTACTGGCGATATAATGGAAATAAATGCAGCCACTGTGAAATTGCCTACATTTACGTCTGCGGATCCTTCACCTGGTTAGTTCGCACTTCTCCTAAGCACAATTCCGATCTAAAAACAATTACGCGCTAACCCAAACGAAATCAATTACATCTGCAAGTAACATCCCGATCATGTGTGCAACAAAACCAGCATCATTTCTACGAAGACAAATCCATCTGACTTCGATACTGAAATGAACTCAAAAACCAAGTATTTGTTGAAAAATACACCCTACAGCCATCGGAAAGAGTGCATAAGCTTCTGAAAAGATTTCCCAACCCCTCGGTGATACGAACACCAAGATGTGCATCGGGAATGAAATGAACCGTCTTTCTAACAACTAGTTGAAGTTGATGAGCAAGGGAATTTTAAAGAAAATGACCCTGTAACGTGAACTTTGTTCAACAATTTGCCTAGCCTATTCCAGCTGCTCTCCACATTCACAACTCTCACGGTTGAACATTTGCTGACTAAAGCTGACAACCTCACAAATCACGAATCGAGCTGTTCTTCGTAATCGAGGCGCAAGCCAGTATTGCATCTATAACTGAAATCCCCCATTCACAAATTGAATCTCACTATCGAAATATGAGTGATGTGTGAAATGACAATGATCAAAATTGTCATATGTCCTCAAAGAACAAAGCCGAGATTTTCCAAAATTTTTTACAAAAAAGGACGCCTGACATTTCCAAGTACATAAAAAAAAAAGACAAACTACACCAACAGCGAGCTTAAAAAACCTCATAAGCAAGCAATAAACCAGAAAAAACAAAAAAAACAAACTAAAAAACAACAAGGACATAACACAAAAACACAAACCAAACAAAACCAAAAAACAAACCAAAAACAAAAAACAACACACAACAAACAAAAAAACAAACAACGACAATACATAAACAACCACAACAAAAAACAAACACAAATAACAAAAACCCGATCGAAAAGGACGTTGCTATTACCACATACGATGGGGACACAAATGCGCGATCATGTGTTTCAGGATGTACGTGGCAAGTTTCACTCAAACAAAATAATCAACGGCCCTACCCGGGCCCAACAATTAAGGGTGAAAATGCTCAAGGTACTTCGTATTAACTAGCATCAATCAGAACTAAATCTAACACCCTCACTGTTCATGACACAAAATTTTCTGAACATGATTTTCTTGTTGATACTGGAGCCTATGTTTCCCTTTTTCCAATTTCTCGCCTCGATCAAATAGAAATGACTTGACTTGTGAAAACATTCCTACACTGATAGCTGCGAATGGGTCAAAAATTGCAACATATTGGTCGAAAGGAAATATCTCTACGCCTTTCTGAAACCAATTATACATGGAACTTTATTATTGCTGACATTCAACAACCACTTCTAGGAGCAGATTTTCTCGCGTACTTTCGCCTCCTTGTTGATGTAGCGGGTCAACGACCTTCTCAATATGGAATACTTTCTCATCTTTACCATTAAATTCCTGTGAACACGATTGAAATTGCACCCATTCATGCATCAGGTGAATATTCTTATATTTTTGAAGATTTCAAGGACGTTTTCAAAGCTGAACTGAAGCAGAATCCTCAAGATGTATCAAAGCATGGAATTTTTCATTATATTTCCACAACAGGAGCCCCCGTTCATTCTAGGTATCGACGATTACCTCCTGCAAAATTAGAATCTGCAAAAGCTGCATTTTCAGAGACTGAAAGAATGGGCATCTGCAAGAAAGCCAGCAGTCCTTGGAGCTCTCCCTTGCATATGGTTCCTAAAGCCGATGGATTCTTGGCGACCTTGGTGGTGACTACCAGCAGACTGAATTTGAAAACAATTCCCGACCACTATCCACTTCCAAATATTCAAGACATTATGGCATCAGTAAAGGAGCAAAAATTTTCTCAAAACTAGATTTACTAAAAGGATACTTTCAGGTACCAGTGAATCCCGAGGACGTTGATAAAACTTGTATCATCACTCCGTTCGGTAGCTATGTATTCCTCTATTCAACGTTTGGATTGCGTAATTCAGGTGCAACATTTCAGCGACTAATGGATACTATATTTGGTCATATCACTTTTTGTATTGTGTACGTTGACGATATTCTCGTATTTTCAAAGACAATTGATGAACACCACAACCATTTACAGGAAGTTCTGAAACTCCTGCGGCAGAATGGACTCGTTGTAAGAACAGATAAATGCATTTTTGGTGTGTCCTCCGTCACTTTCTTAGGCCATCACATTCAATGAAAATGGGAGTTTTGCCCGACATAAGAAAATGTGAAAGCTGTTGAAAATTACCCAAAACCGACTTCAATCAAAGATTTGCAGAAGTACCTTGGTTTAGTTAACTACTATCACAGATTTATTCCTCATTATGCAGAGATCTTGAAACCACTATACGATGTGCTTGCTAGCAGGAAAACCCAAGAGTTTGTTATGGGGACCAGAGCAAGAAAAATCCTTCATTCCGGTCATAAATCCGCAATTGGCCTTCTCTCATCGTGTTTGCATCATCCCAATCCAAACGCTCCTATAGTAGTTACTACTGACGCTAGTGCCTTACCGCAGTCGGGGCGGTTCTGAACAAATTGTCAATGGTATTAATCAGCCAATAGCCTTTTTCAGCAAAAAACTGCGTTCAATCACGAAATGCCACTATAACACATTCTGGACAGGGAAACTTTTGGCAATTTATCTTGCTCTTTCGCCATTTCAAAGCATATATTGGAAGGAGTTGAATTCAAAGTATGAAACGTAGATCATCGCCCTTTTAATAAACAGCTTTTAACAAAGAAATTCTGAAGCTTTCTCTTCTCGAACAACAAAGACAATTATCCGCAATAACAGAATTTGCATGTGAGGTTGAATACATCCCAGTATAGAAATATACCTTGCGGTCTGACGCATTAATCCCCGTGCAAGCTATAAGCTCCAAATCCAACTCGGTCTTGATTATCGATAAAATTGGCATTGGAACAGGTATCCGATCCTGACATAACAAAACTTTTAACCCCCCCCCTCAAAATTTATTGGCTTCACTGAAATTGCCAAACTGTTTCATTTGATTATGATACTCATATTCTTTGTGATGTTTGCACTGGAAGGACCTCGCCTGTAGTTCCACATACTTTCAGAAAAGAATGTGTTTGAGTTAATAACATGGACTAAAACCATCCATTCAAATTCGATCGACGGCTGTGTCTTATTACGTCAAAATTTGTAGGCAGGGCCATTTCTCGAGGGACGTTTTTTTTTTCGTTGTGTTTTGCTTGGGCCTGTGCCTTTATGTGTTAGTTTGCGTTTACGTGCTGCTCAAATGATGCATTTTGTGGAAAAGATGCCAAAAGTCTAAAGTCGTTCGTCATATCGGAATCTGGAATCGGCAGTTATTCAATCCCACGTCGAAAGATTTTTTGTCATATTCCTGTTGTTCATTTTTGGACCCCTACCCATAAAGTAATGCGTCTCGATATCTTTTCACCATTATTGACAGAGTCAACTCGTTGGCCAGAAGCGAGTACCCCCTGATTAGAAGCAACTTCAGCTTTCTTGTTCATCATGCCCTTTTGGATAATTGGATATCCCGATTCGGAGTTCCAAGTGATATCACATCCGATAGAGGGCTTCGGAACATTTGTTTCCGACTTATGGAAAAATTTTATGGGCCATCTATGTTATGGGTCTCGAAGGAGTTTCACTATACTAACAAGCTTATAATCCAAGAAAGCAATGGTATGATAGAACGTTTTCATAGATCATTGAAACAGTCATCAACAGACCCGTTGTTCAACATCTGATTGATTTTCATCAATTACCATGGACACTTCTTGGTCTACGAATTTCTACCCCAAAAGTCGATATCGGGAATCATCTCCTCGCAGAAATGGTGTTTGGCCGAGGCCATTGTCGTTTCTAAGGGGAGGTTTTTTCTTGATATTCAAACTCTCCTGATGATTCAAACTCCGAATCTTTGGAATTACTTCGAGCTCGAAAAGCTGCTGACCAATTTCTCCCTCGATCCAACCCGAGAGGTTATTCCAACATTCCCCACCGAAATAAAGACATGTGAATTCGTATTTATAGAGATGATTCATAACCGCCCATCTACTTTGCACCCTCTTATAAAGGGCCCATTCAAGGTAACTCAACGTTCCAGTACAAAGCTTATAAAATTCAAACTGAATTCAGGTTCGTGAGGACTGGGTATCAATCGATCGTCTCAAACCGGCGTACATTGACTCAGCACATTTCTTCGCCGTCGTTCAAGTTTCGGACGACCCTCTTCGTTCGACCTAATTTTTTTATGTGTCTGGAAAATATTTTTAACCTTTTCTTGGGGGAGAGTATTGGAGTGATATCACTGTCTATGTTTTGCTATGTTACGTCACTGTCTATGTTAACAGTTACTAGATGTCTAAGTGATTTGTAATATCATTGAGATAGCCCCTCTGCAAATGTAGATATTAGAAGTCAATATAAAATTTGAATCTTTGTAAAGCATTCACAACTAATACAAATCTGACAACATCAAGTTGTCTGATTTTGCCTCTTCGCTGTCCGCTACATACTGATGAGGCCCAACAGGCCGAAACATGTCTCGTGGTGGTTACATCTGTTAAGATTTGATAAATATATATATATACATGAGGCTTGATGCAGTGATCGGCTGGTGCTATTGACTGATTAGCGTTCTGAAGCAATGACAAAACAAAACACATTACACGAATTTGCAAGAATTTAAGCTAGTAGGAAAACAATTATTTATTTAAAAACCTTTAGGAGGTATTGCATACCGTTGTAATCTGCAGTGTGATTGATCTTAGGTGATACTCTTTTATCATTAAAGCTTCTACCAACAATTTGTGATAAATACTGTTACCTTTATACCGTATGCAAATTGATTACTTATATCATACGTACAATGCTTACATGTATGTATGTTTGTAACTGCTAGTATCTGTACTTCTATGCTCTACGATCCTGTGCTGGATCTTCGTTTTTAGTTTTGCCAATATGTTGGCTACTTGGATCAACCCAATCATGTGACATTTCATAGACAAACTAAGGTCATAGTTAAATTCAAGTCTATAGTCGTAGTCATTATTCATAGTCCATTCTAATTCTGAAATCTTGACATATTCAGGAATGATGCTTTCATTTAGATAGTTTCTCACACCAATGGGATTCTATAGGCTACAACCATCCAGTCCAGGCTGGATGAATAAACGCGCGTTTATTCCGAAAAGAAACATATTAGGCTCAAAGCAACAAATAAATTTAGAATATTCCTAATCAAACTTCCACAATATTGTCGGCTTCAGGTTGGGGTCTCAATGAAGATTGGAAAAAGAAATTAGATGAGAAAACTCACTGCTATCTCATTATTTTCTATTTTAATGGTACTACTACTCAACGATTTTAGATGGCGTCTCACACAGCTTATAAATAGTACAGGCCTATTTCAAATACAGGTACTGTATACGTCCAATAAATGACTGACAAATCTTCGGTTATAATGTCCATCAGCATGCCACTAGTGTTGACCAGTGCGAGTGAGCCGGGAAAAAGTGCTACCATTTAAGCAACACCATTTGGTAGCTTTTCCCATTAGTTGGTGGCTCTTTTCCAGGCGCTTAAGTTTATATGAAGCAAATGATAATTTTTTAACCGAGATGTATTTAAGAGTTCAAATAAACATAGATGAGAAGTTCCTTAACGTTTTTGCACTTAGGATTGTCACGAGGTGAAAAGGAATTGATAACGAAGATCTTTCTGTATTTATTTGGTAAAATCTTTTAATGTAATGCTTTGTCATCTTTTAGGACACATCTCTCCGATAACCAAACATAGCCTATATTATGAATATGTAGGCATAGCTACTACTACAACTCCTACCTTTTACAGAATGGCACGAAAGCTTACTCCAGAGCAGCGGCAAAGACAACGAGAAAGGGACCGAGAATATCGGTGGAGGAAAAAGGCTTCCGGAGATCTGGCCTACTTGGAGAAGAAACGAGCAATCGAGAGGAGATCCTTCGCAACAATCAAAGACCGTCAAGATTCTTGAGCAAAACGAAAATTTCTACACGATAGAAAACTGCACATGCGCGAATATAGGAAAAACCGAAAGATAGAAGCCGAGACGTCATTTTCGAGCACCAGCACCTTCAGTAAATCGACAACTGCATCTCTTAGAGAGGAGAGCAAACCTTTAAATAGCAAATGATGCTAGAGACTTCGTTCAAGCAACACAGGATTGCAACATTACTATCGGCCTTGTTTCTGGTGATGATAAGAAACGACATGAAGATGTGTTGTTGCGGAACGACCGGCTTGTTCCACCCGTTCCACAAATAATGAGAGCATCATTTTAATGTATTTTTTACGTTGCTTTGTATGCTAATCGCAAATTACTATTTTGAAATTCTTATAGTTGTAATGAAAATTGATTAATCATAACTGCTTTGGCTTGCTACATCGATTTCTTTCAGGATATTACTAAGTGTGCACATGGTGATTAACTGTTAGTTTGGCCAGCAGCTGAAAACCATTGGCAAGTATGCTTATACACCAAAATCATGCATTGATCTATAATTGAATATAATTGATAAATCATAATTGAATAAATGAATATAATTGATCCACAACCAAGCATGGAAACCAAGCATCCAAAAAGAGCCAGCAAGCATAGGGCCACGTCTTGAAGTGGAGAATGATGATCGACAAGCTGAAACTCGCCTTTGCAAACCTGCAGCCATCACATACTTCAAGACATTTAAATAGCCATTCCTCTAGTTTTAGATTGCATGCATACTTTTAATGGAATAAAACTTGGTTTTCCGAAGACTAGAATTTAAGCAAATGTCTAAGGAAGGGAGTCAAGTTGATGGGAGATCCATGCAGCAGGCTGTACTAGTTATGTGCAAAAATGGCACGAGACAATCTTATATGAGGCAAAGCAGGGTCTTACATCAAAAAACGTTTCGCCAAATGTTTGTTCCACGATACGTAAATGTTTCATGCAAACTGTAACTCGTTCGATGCAACAAAATTTTGAATTTCACATATACCTGTAGGTACTGTATACTGAATTACAAAATTGGTGTGATCCCAGTTATACTCTCTGCTATCTGGTCGACATCTAGAGCCTTATAAAGTTAGGTTACAAGAAATTTTGGAATGGTGACCTTCCAAGACAAATTTCGATACAAATTTTGTATAATTTGTGAGAATCACCCAGATATATAATATAGAATGCGATTTATATAAATATATATTTAATTGAAAACTTCAAAATCTAAAATCAGAGAAGCTGATTGATGATTCGATTTTTAAATTGATGAAAACTTGTCTTTCAAAACTTGATCATAGCCGATATTATAATAGACCATTCTACAATCACTTCAATAATAGTCGTGGTCCCCGTAATTTTGCCAACACACGTGTTAATAACAAGAATATTGTATTTTAGTAATCGTCCTTATTATAATCAATTCAATTCTGTTGATTCATTTAGACTGAGTAATCCAAGCAATCCTACTTATTACAGACCAACAAGTCTAAATTTTCGAAATCGTCGAAATAAATACAATTTTGGTAGAAACAATTATAACCATACTCACTACTTAAAAAACAGAAGTAACATTAGTGTGATCTTTATTGACAAAAGGCCTTAAATCAACATACATTAGAAATCATTGATGCTTTCCTTTAACATTGTGCTAGTATGGTTTTAGTATGTAAAGCATACCACATTTGAAATAACATACGAAAAGCATACAATTGCATGTATATACCAAGAGAATACAGAAATATAACAAAAAATATTTTGGTGTGCATCCTTCGTACGAGATTGGTATTGAGCGATTTAAAGTGTACTTATTACATACCAACAC